>MU184395.1:0-14845 GCA_016904865.1 Pissodes strobi | reverse complement strand
GAATAAGTGAAACTAACCGAAAGTTGAATAGACGACTAACCCAAACTAACCAAATCTATTAAAATTGATTAGAACGTATCGAATTTTTTCAAAATTACTAAAATAAGTTGAGAATAAGTGAAACTAACCGAAAGTTGATTGGACTACTAACCCAAACTAACCAAATCTATCAAAATTGATTATAACGTATAGGAACCGGTTCAAATGACTAAAATAAATTGAGACCGGCTCAAATAAGTTGAGAATAAGTGAAACTAACCGAGAGTTGAATCGACGACTAACCCAAACTAACCCAATCTATTAAAATTGATTATAACCTATCGGAACCGGTTCAAATGACTAAAATAAGTTTAGATTAGGTGAAACTAACCGAAAGTTGATTGGACGACTAACCCAAACTAACTAAATCTATTCAAATTGATTATAACATATCGGAACCGGTTCAAATGATTTAAAATAAGTTGAGAATAAGTGAAACTAACCGAAAGTTGAATCGACGACTAAATTTGCATAAACATAGATATTGACACATTGTCTTCACGTTTTAGTTACATAACCATATTCTGTCTTTCACGCGACCTCGTAAAATAAAAAGAAAAAGTGTAGATTTTGTCGTAATTAAAAAGCGGAAGTCGGTAGAGCAAAGGCAACTGTATAAAAAAATGTCATATAAATTTGTCGGTATTGTTTCCTAATTAAGCTTAAAAAATTAAGCAACAAAATGTTTGATCTTTTAACGTTTTTCTCGAAATAAATTTGCTAAATAAGCATAAAGTATGATAATATAATACAGCGATGCAGTCTATAAAATTAATATAGTACATTTTTGCGTCAATACTCTAATTTTAAGTAAAACTATTTAATTTATTCTGACCTTACTTGAAGATACGGGGACATATGTTGAAAAAGGGCGGAGTCAGTCTACACATTTCGAACAAAACAAAGAGGACGGTCATGAAAAGCTGTGGAGCCCAATGCTGAGACTAAAATGACTCAGTAATAGGGCGCAAGACTGCCCCCCCTCATCCGGGCTTGGGACCGGCAATGGCGGAGTTACGAATGCCGGACAAAATTAATCAGACAGTGAAATGTGAGCGGCAGGAAGTTCAAGCTAGAAGCATAGAAATATTCAAATTGAAGAACCTCGATGACATATATATATGTAGGGCAGAAATAAACTGTCCCGCTGTGGCGGATTTACTCCTTGTTTGTTATTTCTTCTTTTTTTAGTTAATGGACGAAACTACTTTGGCTCTGGTCCCAGAGGGTAAACTCGCTCTAGTCCAAATCAATTCATCGATCGACTCTAATGAATCTGATAATGAAAAGAAGCTGAAAATGAAAGAATATTTAGGACCTTTATAATGCAATTTACAATTCAGTCAAATTTCATATGGGATACGAAGCTATTAAGGCTTTTCACTAAGGCATCGAGTAAGCTGGATCCTGAAATATGAAGAAGGAATAGAAGGATCATCATAAATTTGAGAAAAGCTTAGCGATAGTTAATAGAGAACGCTCCACTCTTCTTTTAAGTCTACACGTCACTTCGGTCATCTTCCCCGAAGGTATGAAGGATGACCGAGCCAATCGGAACTATGCCATTAGGACTCTTACAGAAACGGCGACTTTTGAAAAAAAGCGGCGTCAGTCTACACATTTCGAACAAAAAAAAAAAAAAACGGTGATGAAAAGCCATATAGCCCAATGCTGGGACTAAAATAACTCAGTAATAGGGCGCAAGACTGCCCCCCCTCCTCCTTTCTCATCCGGGCTTGGGACCGGCAATGGCGGAGTTACGCGGAATTACGAATGCCGGACAAAATTAAGCAGACATTGAGATGTGAGCGGCAGGAAGCTCAAGCTAGAAGCATAGAGTATTTGAATTGAAGGATCTCGATGACATACGTGGCAAAGTGAGGATGAAATAAACTGTCCTGCTATAGAAGATTTACTCCTTATTTTGTTCTTCTAGTTAATAGATTGGACGACTTTGGCCTCTGGTCCCAGAGGATAAATTCGCACTGGTCCAATCCAATTCATCGATCTAATGAAGGTGATGATAACGAAAAGAAGCTGAAAATAAAAGAATATATAGGATATTTACAATGCAATTTACAATTCAGCAAATTTCATGTGGAATGCGAAGCTATTAAGTCTTTTCACTAAGACATTGAGTAAGCTGGATCCTGAAATATGAAGAAGGATCATCATACATTTTAGAAAAGCTTAGTGATAGTTAATAGAGATCTCTGATCAGTTTACATTTAAATTGCTAACCGAACGCTCCACTCTTCTTCTAAGTCTGCACGTCACTTCGGTCATCTTCCCCGAAGGTATGTGGGATGACCGAGCCAATCGGAACTATGCCATTAGGACTCTTACAGAAACGGCGACTTTTGAAAAAGGGCGGCGTCAATCTACACATTTCGAAAAAAAAACAAAGAGGACGGTCATGAAAAGCCATGTAGCCCAATACTGGGACTAAAATAACTCAGTAATAGGGCGCAAGACTGCCCCCCTCCTCCTTTATCATCCGGGCTTGGGACCGGCAATGGCGGAGTTAAGGCATCATTCAATTTGGCAACATTTTGTAATTGAATACAATCCGGCCGATGAGCCCGTTATAGACTTTGGCTCCTAACGAGGAAGGACACGTGACACGTCATAAACTTGTAGGTGCGCTGTTCGAAAACACGCCTCCGGGTCCAAGCAACATAAGTGAAAGAAATATACCATCTCCGGTCGGACAAAGGAAAGAAATGATCCCGTATGCCGTGTTTAGTAACCGCCTAAACAAAGATGCAGCTCAAAATGCGTAACCTCACATAATTGATTGCCTTTCTGCTTGCTTTAACATTCAATAGGGAACACCTATTTTTCTAAAATAGAAAACCAAAATAAGTACGTAACGACACGGCACTGGTTTCCACCATAGGGTGACTAGATTTGGCCAAAAACCGACCGAAATTACTATGCAGAATAGGTATATTTATGCTTAAGCTGGGTTAGCTTTAGATAATGAATATTATAAATAATATCAATTTTGTAAAATTCAACAAAAAAAACGAAATAATAGAAAATTCCCTCTTTATTGAACAAAGTTGAAGCTGGTCTTACCAACATAGGTCGAACGATTTAAGGAAAACTCATTCGCTTAAAACAGAATAGCATTCCCTTTCTGTTCAGCTCTACGCCCTCTATAAGATCGCAGCTGCATCAAAGGGAAGATAACGATGACGTAAAGCGCGCGCGTGTTAGTTCGATCTCTTTCTAGCACTTGGTCGGATATCGTGTTTAACGTGTTACGCGGTTACGCCTTGTTTTAAAAATAACGTTAAATGAAATGCAGCATAGATAAAAGAATATATATTTTAAAAATTCAGTCAAGGACCGCTGACGATGATACCAGAAATGCTTTTATAATCGTCTCGAGAGAGGCATGGTGGTACTCTTTTTACAATAAATTTAATTGTTCGGGCGACAATTCTCCATGCTGAATATTAGATAACCATGAGGGAATTTATTTTTCTCTATATTTAAAATTGAGCCAATTGTCTATTCAGTAATACATAATATTTATATTTTCTATGAAGTTTGTACTAATTAGAATATCAAATTTAAATTCAAAATTACCAATTATGTAATATTTAGTTTCAAGTATTACCTTGTTACGGGGCTAATTTATTATATAATTTTTAAATTTATTATATTACTTTTTAAAGTTTCCAATTTTTTATAAAAATTTTCAGTTGTTAGATTTTTTATTATATTTTTTTTTATAACCCCTTAATATTACTCAACTAAATTCAGTACTACTCAGGCCGTTATCCCGTTATTGTTTTATAATATTACTATGGGTGGCTACAACTAGTGTTTTCTATCTCAACAATCCAGGATTTTATTGGGCTCTGCGACTAGCAGTACCAGATGGGGTAGAGTGGTGTGGATAAAATAAGAATAAAAAAAAAACTAAGCGCCACATTTTTTTGGCCCCAAAGCAAAATCCTGGATACGAGGAAAAGAAACAAAAAAACAGGTGCCAATACAGGTAACTAGATCGGAACTAGGAGAGCCCCTAAAGTTACGTGACTGTGTTGTCCCATTGTTTTAGGTTTCGGGGATAATGGGGAAAATTCTTCTAAATTAATTTCTTAAATCAATATTTGTAAATAAGACAAAAAAATATATAAATCTTCCATACCATTAAAATGTTATTGGGTTATTTATTTTGTTTCCGAAACTAAAAGCAATTTGACAACACTGTTATCGCATCGTGAGTGGCGCAGTCGTTAAACTAGTTTGAAATAGTTCTTGTTCCTTTTCGTTTGTATCATATTAAAGTGCAAAATCCAACCAATAACTAGCCCAATCATACAAAATTGAAGGTAGTCTTACCAACATACTGTCTAACGATTTTTCGTTAAATGTATCGTAAACTGAGCACATTCGTAATTTCATTAATAATTATTTAAATAACTGTAATTAAAATGGATAGCCGCTCAAAACAAAATGGCAATACCGGCAGCATTCTCTTTCTGTTCAGCTCTACGCCATCTATGAGATCGCAGCTGCATCAAAGGTGATGCAACGATTAGGTAAAGCGCGCGCGGGTTAGCGTTAGCTCGATATCTTTCTAGCACTTGGGCCACTTGGTCGAATACCGTGCTTAATCAATAACACCTATAAGTTATTGAGTCGGTATTGGCTATATATCACATATCACAAAGAATCCCCCACAAATTCGTCATTTGTCTGCGTACTACACGCACATAGATATAAATGCTCTCAGCAAGCCTCCAAAGATACTAGCGCGGTGTAGCCAGTTTGTCTTTTATGGCTACTGATTATGAAGGCGTTTCCTAATAAACATTAATACAAATTCCCCCTTAATATTTATCTGTGATACAAATATAGAGACACTGATACAAGTTAATTGATATTGACTGAACTTTCACAATATCATAGATAAATATATATCACAATATGATCAGTTTTGTAGGGCACCCGCTAACCGCTACTACATGCAACAAAATCGGTTGCAAATAGAGGAGTACCGCTACTCCGCTTCCTCTGGCAGCATTGCACATTTGTTTATTTTTAATACACTGACACTTGACAGTGATCCTAACCTCAAAAGATCAGACGATGTTTATGTTTGTATTATTACAACAAAATTTGTCTATTAAATTTTAAAGGCGTAAATTATCGTTATCGCAAAAAATTATCATGTTTCGAGTGTAGAATAATAACCACAACAATCAGTAATTGTTTAAAGCGCATTTTAAGCGTTTCAAAATGCTGTCTCCGTTTTTAGCATTGTTTTTCACCCTCCCGCTGGTTTTTTGTTGGGGCGGAGTGCTGTATTATCAACCTGAACAGATTCACATTGCTTTCGGGGATAACATTCATCAAATTGTTGTAACTTGGTCAACTTTTAGTGATACAGGGGAGTCCGTGGTTGAATATGGAATCGAAGGAATCATTGAAACTGCTAAAGGAAGCTCGAATTTATTTGTCGATGGGGGTGCTAAGAAACATTCACAGTATATACATAGAGTAGTTTTAGATAATTTGACACCTGACAGTAAATACGGTAAGTTTTATTGTTTTCTATAGTTATTATCTGTTGTGGTTTAATAGGCATATTTGCCTTGAAAATAACTAGATGCATTCACATAACATTTACAGAGAGATATTGCTTTCCGGGGCTGCTAAATGATAAACACTCAAGCTTTGATTAGAATCTAATGTAAATATTATTATACTAAATTTTATAGGTGATATCAAAACAAATATATGTAAAAAAACATTTACTAATGGCTTTTGTTTGAAAAGATAAATCTATCTTAATAATGTTATTGAACCTCTCAATCTAGGCAACTTGTTGACATCAATGCTATTTTGGAAAAATTGTAAATATGAGTACCAAATAATTTTTTATAGTAATGCAAGGCAGTGTGTTAAGCTCTAGAATTGAAATAATGTAATATCTAATTAAGTAGATTTCGTTCAAAAAGAATTTAAAGCACAAATTTCTAAAATTCTTAATGCATACACCAAGGCATACACACTTAAGTACTAGTTATAATATTTTTAGTTTACCATTGTGGGAGTAACCTAGGTTGGTCTAGTATGTTTTGGTTCCAAACCCCACCAGCAGGAAATAATTGGTCTCCTCGCTTGGTTATTTATGGCGATATGGGTAACGAAAATGCCCAGTCTTTAGTTAGACTACAAGAAGAGACTCAGAGGGGACTGTATGATGCTGTGCTACATATAGGGGATTTTGCATATGATATGGATTCGGTGAGAGTAATACAAATGCATTTTCCTAAAATGCTATAGCGGCAGTGGCTCTTCACAAATGTATTAGAGTGTTTAGAACTATCAGCGAAGACAAGAGGCAGCAGCAAAAAGTGCCACAGGCACATTCTCAATTTCACAAAAGCGATTAACGATGTTAAATCTTTTATTATTCTTTTTATTTCTGTACCATAATGGGCAATGATTTCATTCCATAAAACTTTCCACATACCTTTGTATATCTAGACAGTTCATTAAGTACACTTAACACTGAAGTGCGTATAGTGTTGTAGTACTCAAATTAGTGTAATCATGTTATGGCGCATGTCCAACGCGACTAAGCGCACGAAAATGTTTGATTATATGACAAGTAAAAGGTAAAATAAAATATAAAATCAGATTTTTTTATGTGATTTTTAATGCACAAATGCACATACATATAAACCGCCGCTGTGCTATAGCAAATTAGTTCCACATGTACCTTACTTTATGTGTTTTTTCATTAGATAGATTAAGTAATAAGCAGGGAGACAGATCACTCCTGTAGGTCCATGAACTCATGAACATGTTTAAGTTTAATTAGTTTGATCTTGATAAATTATTGTTAAAATCCGTTAAATTGTATAAAGTTTTCAGTGCCCAGTAGTCATTCATTAAATAATGTCATGGAATGATTTTGCAGCCAATAGGGCTCTCGATTTCATTGTTGCTTCCTGTCGACGAAATAACACAATTTCACTAAGAATTGGAGAAACACTAAATTTACAATGAGCATAAGAAACACTACAAATATAAACATAAAGTGAAATATTAATAATTATTGGAAAGATAGATTATAAAACTACGCTCAAAAAATGGATTTTTAATTTTTAAAATCCCTTCTTGACTTTAGGACAATGGTTTAATTGGTGATCAATTTATGCGGCAAATTGAACCAGTTTCAGCATACCTGCCCTATATGACGTGTCCGGGAAATCATGAAGAAGCATAGTAAGTAAAGAAAAAGAACCTATCATTTAAGAATATCTATGCTCTATTTGTGTGTATACAGGGTGTCCCGAAATTAGTGTAAAATATTTTAACAGGACATTCTACATATAAAATAGCCTCTAGTTTCTTAAATAATCATATGTCGAAAAATGCACCCTAACAGAGTTACAGCCCTTAACAGCTTTCCTCCTGAAGATGGTTTTTAGTTCATATTTCAGAAACGGATACAGCTATGCCTTTGAAATTTTAGTATTAGGGTAATTTTAGCATGCATATTATGTTTCTTAAATTAGAAAAATCAAATTTTAATCAGAGGCGTGACATTTGGGGTGATAAACGCAACTAAACTGAGATAACATTTTTGTGGGTCCACTTTTAAAGTTTCTTCTTTGAAAATCTGAAAATCTGGGGATTCCTACGTAAAAAGGTACTCTTGATTTGTATCGCTAATATACACCGTTTATGAGAAAATTGGCTTTGAAAATCTTTTATTGCGTTACTTGCATGATGATAAAATCCAATTGCATGTAATATAGCCAACTAGAAAAAATACTACATTCATTTGGATTTTATCATCGTGCAATAACGCGACAAAATATTTTCAAAGCCAATTTTCTCATAAACGCGATACAAATCAAGAGCACCTTTTTTACGTAGAAAAACCCAGATTTTCGGATTTTAAAAGGAAAAAATTAAAAAGTGAACCCACAAAAATGTTATGACATGTTAGTTGCCTTTACCACCCCAAATGTCACGGCTCTGACTAAAATTTTAATTTTCTAATTGGAGAAACATAATCCGCATCCTAAAATTACCCTAATACCAAAATTTCAAAGGCATAGCTGTAACCGTTTCGGAAATATGGATTAAAAACCATCTTCAGGAGGAAACCTGTTAAGGGCTGTTAGGGTGCATTTTTCGACATATGTTTATTAAACAAACTAGAGGCTATTTTATATGTAGAATGCGCTGTTAAAATCTTTTACACTAATTTCGAAACACCCTGTATATTGAAATTTATCTGATTTAAGCGGATGTTCTCTTTCCCTTTGCAGTTGCGCAAAATAACTAGCTTGTATAGCTAGTTATTTTGTGACAATAGTGACTAGCTTATTGATGCGAATTAATTTAAAAAATATATATGTGCCTCACCTTTATAAACACACACCTGAACTGAAACTTCTGCCGCCGGTTTCGACACTTTTTGTAACTTATTTTTTTCCTTTTTTTTAACTTTTGTTTTCGCCGAAAACCGCGTTTCTCTATTTTTTTTTATTATTTTTTTCTTTAGTTCGTTTTATAATACTTTTATTAACTTTCCGAACAATTTTTACTTTTTTTTCTTATTTGGTTTTCTAATTTTTTTATTAACTTTTCGAACAATCTTTTTTTTTTATTATTTCCGTTTATAATGCTTTTATTAACTTTCCGATTTTTTTTTTACGTTTTTTTTCAATTTTTCTCTAGTTCAATTTTTTTTTCATAAAGCATTTTTTTTCTTCCCATTTTTGCCATCTCCGACGTCGAAGCTGAACTCCTTCCCCTTATTTTCGCTGAAAACCGCGTTTCTCTAACTTTTTCTTTTTTTTTATTCTTTTTTTTCTCATTTCGTTTTATAATACTGTTATTAACTTTCCGAACAATTTTTAACGTTTTTTTCAATTTTTTACTCTGGAGAGGTGTGGGTATAATTTCCCCACTGATGACAGATATAGACAAAAACTATTTTTACCCGAAATCCCCCTTTAAATTAGAGCCCCGGTCCCCCCCCCCCTATGGTCAAAGGTTCCATGAGGCGCACCTACCTTACCAATTTCAACCCTCTAGCTCTTCCCGTTCTCCCGAAATTAATTATTTTAATTTTCCTTCTCCCCCTCTCCTGGCCTAACGGGAGGGTACGGGTCCAGTTTTCGTCCAGGATCCTCATTTTACCCCGGCTACATGTCCTGAAAATTTCAACCCTCTAGCCATACTGTAACATACTTAAAGGGGCGTTTCACTTTGATAACCGTTTCAACTTTGATAAGCGTTTCACTTTGATGGGCGTTTCATTTTTTCTGATTTTACCCTCGCTAAAGAAGTTTCACTTCAAAAATGAGTATGCTTGGAACCACACACCAGAACACAAAAGAGAAACGGATAATAGCCTACAGGTCTGCACAGCTTATATCGTCGACGCTGAGAGGACGCGCACACCGCACGCTTCTCTACAAGTTTAAATTGATTATAATGGAAGCGCTGCCGCCGGTAGCACCTCGGTATGTGGCTCAGTCTTTCTGACTATAGTAGCGCTCGCTTCGGGATCGATCCCCACAAAAGGAACTTTTATTATATTGTTTAAGAGGTCAGCTTGGGGTTAAACGTGACAAAAAGTCTTTAATTATTTATTTATTACAACTAATAAAAACTACCCCAAAAAAATATGTTTATTTTATACAAATTCGTTGACACGAATGGTAGAACATGGTATACACTTCAAAGAAAGGTAGGCAGGTTCGGCACGGACTACGTGGAAGAGACGAAGATAAAATATGGCTATCCCATGCTTGGTTTGAATTTTGGATGGGCCAGAGGCAAAATTCGCTTCATCGTGTCTACCAACGTTACATCTCCCTCTTTATTAGCCTGTACAGTGTATTAGGTATAACTGTCTCTCTCCTTCTGTCTTTACCAACGCTATATCTCCCTCTCTGTTTCCATTATTTCGTTACATTTTCAACGCGTTCACCAGCTTACTGCCCAGGCCTAAGAAGTTTCACTTAAAAAAGCGAATTGTTCATATAATGGGCTAAGATACAGCTACAACTATTCATAGGTCGAATGAATCAGCTTTGTAAGACCCAAGTTAAACAAAAGAATAGAGAAAAAATAATATTTAAAAAATGTCTGTTATGTTTTATGCTTTGTTTTCAATTATTTGTTATTTTAGATATTTAGTGACATGCCATTAACTTTGTTTTTCAGCAACTTCAGTCACTACAGAGAAAGATTTAGTATGCCAGGCGGCAGACAGTCACTCATGTACAGTTTTGACATGGGGCCCATGCATATTATCTCTATTTCGACGGAAATATATTACTTCTTGAATTACGGCCTTAAAAGCCTGGTGTTCCAGTACAACTGGTTGGAAAATGATCTGGTGAAGGCAAATTTACCTGAAAATAGGTAATAGGTAAACTTTGTAGTTAGAGACAATAATTTATAATTTAGGATTTGTAAATATGCAGACAAAGGTCTCTCAACACCCAATTTTCTTTCATAGAAGTGTCAACATTCCATATATTTCCCATCATACAAGCCCTATAATGTTTATTTATCCAGTGCAAGGTCGTGAAATATGTTTAAATTTTTACCAAAGGGTAATATTTTTGATAAATGCCAAGTAAACGAATGCATTATGTTGACAGAATTGCCAGCGTTAGGAAAAGCATCAAATCGGTACAAATTAAATTTTTTTACCAATACCAGTAGTGAGGGAATTTGGAAATTGCCTCCATACGTATTTTTATTTATTATTCCATTACGAAAAATCTCTATTTAGTGATTTTCTTTTTTGAGTTTTGAGGCCCTTCATAGCTTGCATACTTTGCAATATCATTAGCGCCCCTTATTCTAGTTGTACTGCTGTTATGGAATAAAGCTGTCCATTAAAAACGAACATCTTTGCATTCGAGACCACTCGCAGCACGTAAAGCGGACGCTAATCTAGATTTCAAGATATGAATGAGTTCTTGAAATTTCAATTTTTCTTCCAAAGTAATAAATCCCGGAAACTTAATCTGAGATACTTTTTTATAGTTTTACTATTTAATTTAAGTAGAATCAAAGGTCATTGAAATATGAGCACGCTGGTATTATTAATATAAAAATTAGGATAGTTAGAGTTTACAATCTATGTCCAGATTTATTACCTTTAGCATATCCTCGGTTTTCCTTCCCTGCCAAAATACCACAGCCTCATCCGCAAAAAGCGTGAATTAACTCCGTATCCTTAGTAATGCCAAGTATTTATTTATTTATTTACTAAAATCGCAAACAATAGCCAAGGAGGCTGGTGATTTTACAATTAATAAACACACTAAACTAAAAATTAACAAATACAATAAGTTACTAAACTGAAATTTACAAATTTACTAAGTTAAATAGGTTGCGAACCCAGTATTTAATTTACTCTTAAATGAGTAGAGACGGGGTAAGCTATCATGTAAAAAAGACTCGTCTAAAAAGTTCCACAGTCTCACTCCCACACCCATTGGAGAATAAAATCCAACATTTGTCCTGAGTCTTGGATGATCAATCTTAAACTGATGGTCATTCCTATCTATATAGGGAGGTGGCATCAGTGCATCTTTGAGGTACCGCAAGGGAGGAATGTCCGATTGTAATTTATAAACCATTTTTTTTAAATTTCTCTACGATTATACAAAGTAGGCCATTTTAAGTTTTGCAGAGCCAAGGAAGGGCTAAAATCCCAATTCAGAATTCAAATAAACCCAACGCACCCCTCTTCTCTGAACCATTTCCAAATCATCTGTAAGTCCAACCTTGTTAAGATGTCACATAGTGGGACAATATTCAAGTATGGGTCTAACATAAATTAAAAACGCCTTTGCTCTAGCTTCCCTAGAGGCCTTTTTCAAATTTTGCATGACAAAACCCAAAATTTTGTAGGCATCCTTAACCAAGCTGGAAATATGAAAATTCCAGTGGAGGTCAGAAGCCAAATGAACTCCCAAATATACAAGATGATCCACTGATCCAATTAAACTGTCTAAAATTTTATAAGCAGAATTTATCTTCCTCTTGCCAAATGTAATAAACTGACTGTTGGAGATTTCAGCCTCATGCCATTCAACTCAGTCGAAGCTTCAATTTGCAACAAGTCATTTTGAAGGGTGAGCATGTCATGATATTCTCTGACTGTCCAGAAAACCACACACTCATCAGCAAAGAGCAGCACTGTTAAGCTTTTCTGGGCAAATCATTAATAAATATTAGAAAGGCTAAAGAACCAATAACATCGCTCCCTTGCGGGACACCCGATGAAACCTCCTTCTCTCTGGAAACAGCCCCATCAATCATGACACACTGAGTCCTTCCTTGAAGAAAGCTTTGAACCCACAAAATCACTCTCTTATCTGTATTTAATTTAGACAATTTACTCATTAGCTTATCGTCGGGAACTACATCAAAAGCCTTTTCAAAATATAAGGCTACAGCATCTACTTGAGAATTGTGCTCAAGTGGCTGAATTATATTATGAGTGAATGTGAGAAGGCCTGACTCGCAAGAGTATGAGGAGCGGAAACCATACTGTTTACAATAAAAAAAAGCTTAATTGATCAAGCTGATTCGATATATATTTACATATTACTTGCTCAAATATTTTACAACATACAGAAAGTAAGACTAATTGGCCTATAATTTGTTGGTTCAGATTTTTTTGCCAGATTTGTGTAATGAAATTACAGTAGCTTTTTCCACTCATTGGGTAAACAACAGTTATTTAAACTTATATCAAAAACCACCTTTAAAAATTGACTAATACTATCCGCTCTCAACTTAAGTAAACTACTGCAGAGACCATCAGGTCCCTCTGTAAAGCTACGCTTACATTTCCTTAAGCACCTCAATATATCACCCCTGGAAATCTGTAATAGTTCAGTCTGATCCGCCAGAGAATCACTAGTAAGATCAACTGAGTCCATATTTTTACTAGAAAAGTTTGCCCAAAAAAAGTCATTCAAAGCAAGGCCAATGCTTTCACTAGCAGATGAAAGGACTTTATCACCGACAGTCAGGGAAGGAATAGTATAGATTAGAAACAATTAATATTAGAAGGGGTAGGGTCGCACTGAGCTAACTGGGACCTACCCACATAAAATATCTTAACCAGTAAAGGGAACCCCCATGAAAACCATGGTGTTCCAGCTGCTAGGCGATAGGTATTCTTCCCTGACCACACAAAATCAACCTCAGCTCTCCATCTCAAATAAATATCAAATTTCAGTTCAGCACTGTAAAATTCTGCTATAAAACTGCATTTATTTACATTCGTAGTGCTTTAGGGTTTTTAGATTCCAAATAAAATTCATAAATTCCGAGTGCCTAATGTATTGTGATCTACTAAAATGCATAAGCTACTAAATAAATATCACCCTGTCCTAAGTTTGAACTTGAACTTGGAAATTGTTATATAAACATTAAATGCAAACTATAAACAACGGGAGCGATTTTGAACCTTAAGCGAGCAATGGTCAGCACTTTTTATAATATAAATACGGTACCTATCTATCCGCTCCTAGGTTAGCCACATGGCTGCTTAGGTTCTACTTCTTTACTCCTGATCCAAACCTAGTAATTGGTTAGCCACATGGCTGCTCAGTCTAGGGGTTTCATAACCGCAGTAGTAAAAGTCAAATCGATGATAAAGTTGTCAAAGTTCTGAGAAAGATAAGTTTCTAAGTAAAGTCTGTTAAATAGTTAAAACGTTTAGTGAAATATTCAAGTGCTCTTTCACCTTAAATAAAACACAACACAAAACTCTTAAGAAAAACTATATTTATAAGGCAGTGACCAAAGACCTATAAACAATTCAAAAACATACCTCAAATCGAGAAAGCATGCGCGCCTTAGTAATCGGGTATAATAGAACCTTATTACGTTTCTGGCCAATAGACATTGTTAAAGTTTTATTAGTTAATTAAGTCTTTGACCAATAGATGTTGTTATGATTTTAATTAATTCATTCTTTTTATTCGTGACAGTATTTTATCCTTAATTTTAGGGAACAACATCCATGGATCATAGTTGTGGGTCACAGACCAATGTATTGCAGTAACCTAAACTCGGACGATTGTACTCATCATGAAACGCTAACAAGAGTCGGCTTGCCATTTTTGCACTGGTTTGGACTGGAAGATCTTTTGTACAACTACGGAGTTGATTTAGAAATTTGGGCTCACGAACACAGCTATGAAAGATTATGGCCCATTTATGACTATAAGGTACATAGATGCAAGCGCAAATTGAACACTTAATTTTGGGGGGTGCTTAGAGCTTTATTTTTAGGCAAAAGCTTGAACATATTTAGGTTGTTTTCTTATTTTTATTTAATTTTGAAAATATTTCATATTATTCATTTCAGATTTACAATGGTAGTTACGAATCTCCATACACCAACCCAAAGGCGCCCGTTCATTTTGTGACTGGGTCAGCCGGTTGCAAAGAAGGCAGGGAGAACTTTAATGCTACGAGGCCAGATTGGTCTGCCTTCATTAGTCGAGACTATGGTTACACTAGACTACAGGCTTACAACAGTACACATCTTTATTGGGAACAGGTAACTATTTTTTCAAGTGTGTTGTTTTTTGACATTTCTGAGCCCTTTCATATGAAAAGTAACATACCAAATTGATTATTTATAATGACGTCTATTCAGTTATGGAATGGAATAGCCACATACATATTGTTGAGTCAAATAAAGTCGTTTGCTACACTTCAGAAGAGCCAATGCGCTCAAGAAGCAGCCTTATCTATTATTTCAAAT
>MU184394.1:128314-141153 GCA_016904865.1 Pissodes strobi | reverse complement strand
TTTCCATGTTCGCGCTAGAGCGCAAAATAAGGATCCACGGCATTAGTTGATTTTGCGATTTCATTTGAATTTAGTATTTAGTTATTTTGCGCGCGGCTGTAGAAAATAGTTATTTGTGTATTTAGAGCGCAAAGTAACGGATTGCCGCTTGAGAAAGAATGTTACTGCGCGACGCGTAGCGGAGCGCAGTAATCTTTCGAAACCGGCAATCTTACTTTGCGCTCGAAAAACACACAGAACTTTTTCTACAGCCGCATTTTTTAAAATTAAATGCACATTTTTCTCTATACTTATTCTGAAATTTGCGAATGACTGTCAGTTTTGACATATTATGTTCGGGCTTCGGGCATATTTAGAACAGGATTGCCAGCAGCAAACTGTAGCAAACGCACGACTGTCATTTATTTATCTTCGGTTTCCATGACCATTCAGCACACTAGACGGAAAAAGCGAGAATTTCCTTTTCCATGTTCGCGCTAGAGCGCAAAATAAGGATCCACGGCATTAGTTGATTTTGCGATTTCATTTGAATTTAGTATTTAGTTATTTTGCGCGCGGCTGTAGAAAAAAATATTTTTCTACTCCTAAACTTCAATTGCTATATTAAATATTTACTGCCAGTATCATAATGAGAATCATTATGATATTGACGTACCATTATAATAACCAATCAAAATGCAACACCAGAGCAATATTCGGTCAATATCAAAGATTGCCATGATCACGACATTTAAAATGTATCAATTTTGACGCTAATTGTTACTATTTGCTTAGGAAATTTTAAAAGATAAAGTACTTATTTTTATTACTAAGACTGGCCGTAGAGAAAATAAAGTATGGAACTCACATTAAATGGCTATTAAGACGCTCGCATTTCGTAATTCTCATACTCGTGTATTATGTACACATAACTTTTTTTTAAGAGACAATCAACGCGATACCAGTATACTTCATTTTGACCCTACATAATAAATTCACGTACACATGCAGAGCATTTAAAAAAATGCCCAGCTTTATTTCCGAATGAAATAGTTTTCTTGTAACAGTTACACCCTTGATTCTAAAGAGTTTTACAACGCTAGAATACATAGCTTCCGGCGATAAAAATGCTGACAAAAAATCAAAATGGAACACTGATGCATTCGGCTTCACATTGTTCGACCATGTTATCAGTCCGGTGTAGGTATAGAACGCTTTCCTGGTTCCCAAGAATGAATCAGATATCACAACTAAATAATAAATATTTAGTTCTTTTTGCAGAAATATGTCATATTTTGTTTATAAAAAATATGCGTGCTCTTTCCGCTAAAAAAAATAAAACATGCCTTACTCTAGGAACATAAAAATTGCAAGTCCGGTCCCGTTTAATCCTTAGCGGGTCACCATAGCCTGGCCGCCGGCTGCTGCATTGGAAGGGGTTTCTATGCGCGTAAAAGTTATTATTTTTACAACATAGGAACGAAGCGAGAGTGGGCTTGCTGTATGTTATATATGCTGTGGTAATAGATTGGGGGACATTTCTACTTCCCTCTTTATTAATTTGCTAAAAATCAAAACTGGAATGATCTTGGCCAAATTAGGGCAAAACTATTTATTTTTTGGTGGATTCTTTAACTGCCTTGTACTGGTTTGTTTTTATCTTCCAGACAGATTTCGGGCACTTAGGCTTCTCCGGCATCAATTTCCAGGAAGCACGGAGGAATCACAAGGTAGTGATTCAGTATACAGATCTCACCAATAATATTACATTAATTTTCCATCTAAAAACGCAGAGGGAGATTAAAATAAACCCACTGTTTGTTGAAATTTCTAATCTTTCATTTTGCACCCTAGCGTATCTCCATTACTTGGGAATAAATATTAATTAGCATGCTCCGACCCTATACGCCTTCAGTTTGTGTATTTTAGTAAATTATATTACAGTTAGCTGGCAAATAGGTTAGTAACAAATTGGCGCTAAAATAAATAATTAAGTTCTTAAGAAAATGCTATTAATTAGTATCAATAGTTTAATAAGCATGTTGCCTAAAGAAGAAATTATTTATCAAATTGTATACTCTGAATCCATTTTAGGACCTAGGTGACTAGACTAGTAATATACAGGATGCCCACATACATAAATTTCAAAACGGAGGCAGATTGATTGAACTCTTCTAGCTTTTAGCCGATTAAACGCAGAATATACTGCGTGCTCTCGATTAAGTTGCATCAGTTAAATGGTCGCCACGCATTGAGGAAATATTTGATGACTTTTATTTAGATAGTTTATGAAAGGTGGTGAGAGAGTAAACTGGTATTATGAACATCGCGTACAGACTTTTGGAATCTAGCAAAAAGTTTCTTGAAATTCAAAAAATAACATCCTCTCTCGATTCCGGCGTATTCCCAAGCGAGTTAAAAACTATTCTTGTGGTGCCAATTCCGAAAGTGACCAAGCCTACGGATCCATGGACTTAAGGTCGATAAATGTATTACAGACAGTTGACAATATCATACAAACATTAGTGCGTACGACAACACTTGACCTTCAAACCTAAGCCTAAACCTGCACGAGCGTTACCGTCTTTTATTTAAGATACCTCAACCAAACAAGTGTAGTTGGTAGTCGTTTGATTTTGAGTCGCCCAAGAATTCTCAAGACCGAGGACCTCCTAGTTTGGGTCTGCGTATTTAGCTATTTCAAACTAGTGGCGATGGCGATGGCTCCCTGATCAAAACAAAATACTTTACCCATAACACGCCGGCAAGCAGTCGGAGCACATGTTGCGCTTGCCACATCCTTAAGGGTAGGTAAGATCTTATTTATTTTATATTGCTAACTCATTTAAAAGGGTTTTACGCGCAACAATATTAGCAAATTTCACAAGTTAATTGCCCTCCTGAAAAGAAGAAATGAAGAAAATAAGCCAAAAAATACCAGGATACTAACAAGGGATAAGGTTGAAAAAATTTTATTGGCTGATCCAGACAACCAGTTTTTAATGATAAAGGTAGCTCTTATTTTTCACAGGAGCCTGTAGTTAGTTCAGTTGAGGCTGGATGATATAACTGATTTGTGTCGCTCAGTTTTGATTAATACCCATAACAACAAGATCGATAGGAATTTTTTATTACGCATTATTATGATGCGCCTACTTTTTTAGAGGTTGCTGTAGAACTATTTGATCATGTCAAATATGACAGATTAACATCTTCGTCAATATATCCCTTAGGTTTACTATTTAAAACATTTTTGAGATTATGATGCATTCGTAATAAAAAATAGCGTATGATATACGTGTATAAGAGGCCTTTACCCTTTAAAGCTCTTGCGACTTACAACGCTGCGCGTCGTGTTTTGAAATATGTCGCGCGTGCTTTAAAGGCCCTCTTATACACTTATATCATAATATACTATTATTGTTAAAAAAATTGTCAATTTTGCTAAAATCTGTCAGAAGTATATGACTTTCAGAAAGGCTGGGACTCTTCATTCGAGATTTTTCGTTCGTTATTAAAGCAATAAATGTACTACGTAGTCAATACGTAAAAACTTATTTTGAAAACTACCCCAAAAAGTAGCAGCATTTCTAAATCTAACCAATTCACCCCATCGAATGTCTGCCTCTTTATTAGCTGACTCTAGTTCATCTGTGGATGTTTTAAAAAGGCACGAAAGATGAAAATCATCAGTCGTTATTGAAAATTTGATAAATAATAAAAAAGTATTACCGACTAAATTTCTCAACATGGTGATGTGAAAGCATTTGAAATTGCTGGACCTTTAAGAAACACTTCTAGACGAACATTTAAGCGAGTTGCTGGAGCTGTCGCGTGTAGTTATACATCAAGCCACTTCATACAACATACTAACGATGAAACAAATCGACTATGTAATAGTATAAATTGTACAAACGTACACATCCATCTGGATATAAATAAGTGAATAAAATTTGTTAAATTTAACCTTTTTTTAAATTATATATTGCTAGCATGTACTTTATAGTCCCTTGGAATTAAATAAAACTTTTTGGAGGAAATTAAGTATACTTTAATATCGGAAGAACAAAAAATTTTTAATTTATATTGAAGGAATTGTATTGAAATTGTAAATTAATATTGGCTTCCCATCAGCCAAGTGCTAAATTAACCTCTTTTTCACCGAAAAAAGAACTGGGAGAGCAAAATTTATAATTGAAATATGACCTGTCGAGACAGAAACCCTTGAACAGTATCAGGAGTTATATATTATTATGTTTTAGATATGAGAGAAAATATTGTTTGTAAGTCGATCCTTAAGCAGTGTATTTATCAAACAAGACCACCACGAATGGACGCGAGTGTTTGCAAACGCTCACGATCATTGTTTTTCTTAGCCATAACTGACCAATCTGATTTGATTTACGCTATATGGAAACAACATAGGACTTTCTGAGTATTTTTTAGTTTCTAGTCATGTAGAAACTAACGCCGAAAACCATATTTCAAAAAACCTGTACATATAAAGTTTCTCATATGGTGCAAACTTTTCGAGGTTACTGTATTTATCTTGTAAAAGGAAATTAGAGCATAGTGTTGTTATTTTAAAAAATATTAAATTAACAATAAATTTTATAAATTAGTGTTAAATTTAATAATCCGTCTGTCGATATTAGTAGCGTATATACCTAAACAGCATGTCAAGAAGACTAGACGTGCTACACGTAATGCTTAAATTCAATCAAAAATTTAATTTTTCTACACACATGTTAAAAATGGCACTTTTAACACTGGCTGCTAGCCTTAAAAATGATACTTTAAAGCACTAGCGTTAAAAGTAAAATGTAAATTTTTTCAAAAAAAAAACGTCAAAAAACATTTCTATTTTATTTATTAATAGTACAATTTAAACAACTTGAAAAATGAATTACTTCCTCAGTTCTGCTGTTCTTCGTGTTTGAGGAGGATTGAACAGAAACAACATCATGTCCAGTTGATGTTGAAGCATCATCGGCTAATGTCGTTTGTACTGTAAGCAGTTTTCCAGCAATTGAATTTTTATTAATTCTGGAACTTTTACCTTTTATATATTTTAGGAAGAGCCGCCGATGTCAGACATCTGCTGGACGAAGATCAGTATATTTCTGATAAAAACTCAAATAAAATTTTTCAACCATAGTGGAATTTTCTGGTACCTTGGTTTTGGTGTCTGATATTTTAATATCTAATAAAGTCTCCATATCTTCCACGTTGTCAAGAGTGAACTGACAAAGCTCCTCCCTGCGGCAGGCACCAATCGCTCCTACAATCGTAGCCTCATCGTCCGGTGCGCACGTAAGAAACTGTTCAGTTTGATCTCTAATATTTATTTTTTATTTTTTGGGCTGTTAACCCTGTCCTTGACGCTTCAAATAGGCAATCAGTTTAAAATTTTTGCTGATATCTAAGTCGTTATTTATACGTAGCATAGCTTTGATCATTGAATAATGGGACCAAAGAGAAGACGACTTCCATACCTTTGCCTTTTCCTCAAAATATGCCATGAATATGTTTTCGGAATACTTTCCAGGAACGTCTTTGTTTTCACACCATTTTTTTAAATTTATTATGAGCAATCTCATATTGAATTCTTGATTTTCGTGGCAGTAAATCTAGGGTAGCTCTGTTAGCAGCTTCTTCTATGTCTTTAAGTGGATCGATTTCTTGTATTTCTTTCATTTTTGGCAAATCGCAACAGCCAGCGCTAGCGTTTTAATACAACTGACAGCACTTTTCAAATTTTCAATTTTTCTGCAAACAAATAAGCCAACAATGATGATGGTTGCTGGTTTTTATTGACAAATGTGAACTTCGATAATTTAATATAAATATACGATGCTATCACAAATTACCTGGATGTAAGAGATTCTAAATATTTAATTTTTAATTATTGTATGGATTTTATTGTCGTGTGTAGAAAAGATATTGTATGATATTTGTGTTAAAAGTATTTTTAAGGCACTCATTGTGGTTTGCACAACTCGCTTCGCTCGTTCTGCATATTTCCACATGCGTGGACTTTTAACACGTATATCATAAATAACTACGATATAAATCAAATCGATGGATTTAGCTGAGACTTGGTGGAAATTCATTGCAAACTTTGAAAGGAAAACAACGAAATCTTAAAATTTCCACAATTTATTTTTATTAACCGTGACACGTGATTCGGCACACGGTGCCTTTCTCAAACGGACTAACTAAGATTGTGCTAGGAGCAAAATATCCTAAGTAGGTACAGTGTACAGAGGAGACCGACATATATAGTATGGAAATTCCAAATAATATTGGGTACATAATATAGGTAGGTACTTATGCTATTAATATCGGTATCACTAATGAAGGAAGGCAGAGAGTAAAGACAACAAAAGTTTTTTTAAGTTATTATGAATATAAATTCAACAGTGCGAAATTCATTCAATAATAAACCTGACTTTTTCTTTTTGTTAATTTCCATGCTTTCCAAATAATTTAATTTTTCGGATTTGTTCTCTATATGTAATATTTAAAAATCTTTGGAAAATGTGTGTTTTTCGGTTTTCGGAATTTAAATGCAAGGCATAATGTGAGTTGCTATTGTTTTTTGGTAACTAGATTCATGTTCTTTAATTATAGTTTTGAAAGATCTACCAGTTTGCCCTATGTATATTTTTGGGCAAGAACCACAGTCTAGTAAATATACTCCTGATTTGGAAAGTTTGTTTGAATTTGATTTATTTTTAATGATTTTACCTAAATTATTGTTTGTTCTAAACGCAGTTTTTATGTTATTACCTAATACCGATATTAATAGCATAAGTACCTACCCATATTATGTACCCAATATTACTTGGAATTTCCATACCCGCTTTTTAATTATATGTCGGTCTCCTCTGTACCTACTTAGGATATTTTACTCTTAGCACAATCTTAGTTAGTCCGTTTGAGAAAGGCACCGTGTGCCGAAACACGTGTCACGGTTAATAAAAATAAATTGTGGAAATTTTAAAACTTCGTTGTTTTCCTTTCACAGTTTATTATATAAATCCTCTAAATACCTGAAATGTATTGCCGGTTGCCGGTGTAGTTTCAGAATAAGAAATAGCGATAACAAGATAAATGTATGAATTAAAAGACTTACATAATTAATTATCCTTAACGTTACCATATAAATCAATTATTGCTAGTTTCACATCGTTGGAATTAATATTGATTAAATTGCTCTGGGGCCCATGGGGCACTATTTAGTTCTCATACAGATTCACTGTCCAAATGGGTATACCCATTCGCTTCATAATACATATATGATTTAAGTACTTTATTATATTGACGACAAATAAATTTAAAAAACTCTGAGGTAACTTCTATTTGACTACTATTATTAGGATAATATTATTATAGTCAATATTCAATTCAAAGAAAATATGGTATTTGCTTTAAATATTAAAAAATTATTTTCTGGTATATTTTATAACATTATTAGTTTATTTTATTCAGTGTTATCTCTTTTTCACATTTCAAATATATCCCGCAAAAGAGCGAGTGCAAAATATGAAGCCAACTAAAATCTCAGCCACAAAGTTATCTTTCAAGTTCTCCATTTCGTAGAGTAGTAATAACTTCTCCCATCCGGAGAAACTAACGGTTCTTTTGCTTTTGGCATGCCTGAGTTTCAACTAATTTAAATTTCATAGAATATTTTCCTTAGAGCGGTGATATTTATAAAGCGGACATCTTGAAAGGTGCGACTCTACATTTTTACTGTGGTTTATTTTAATTTGCTTAGATGGAAACTTGCCGCTTCATAATTAATTACTTGCAAAATCATAACTTGAATGCTCTTTTTACACTTCGTGAAGAATGTTTGTAAATACTACTTCAGTCATCATTATTTTCGGCATGCCATTTATTATACCTAGATCTTGTACTGTTCTAGAATTCGCCACCATGCTATCCAGTAGGATTAATAATTATTATTGGTGTAGGTGGGAAAAGTTCGAATGATGATAGCCGTAATGAAAGATTGTGTTTGGTATTTAACCTACATGTGATAGTAGTTCGAAGCATCAGCGACATGGAACAGTATACGAAATTTACTTTTATGTCGATTAGCGTAATATCTGACCGAGTATCCGGAACCGGTCGGTTATTCGTCCCCTGTTTGTCGGTGATAATGTTCCTAGTAGAGCCTACGGGTCGTTCTATAGCACTAGCGGATGTTGAGGCCTGATTATGTATCAGCATTTTATAATAAAAGACGTATCAGCATATAGTCACGGCTGGCCAAGTACCTGCATCCTGCCGACATTTCAAGACATTATCCATATGTATCTGAAGATAAAAAGTTTTTAAAACAAACTTGTTAATGTTGTTTGCACCTCTGATTCTCCGAAAAGGGCAATCCGCACGTTCTGCATTTCATGGATGCCCCGGCGTATGTAGTGTTGACCACTATTACACAAACTAATTACTAATGTTTTATTTTCTGCGTTTGTAATTAGGAGCTTTCGTCAGACAACTGTACTACTTCTTGATAAACTGATATCTGAACAATCTATGAACCTATCCATAGACTACATTAGATCAGTTTTGGCGACCTTTTGAAACTTTTTTTCTTAGCAATCTGGGTTCGTCAAAGTTGTACTCGCTTTTTTATCGCCCGGCGCTTAAATTTACACTAGTCACAACTAAAATTTAGAGAAGACTAGTAGCACCGCGTCTAAGAGATCACCTATGATATGTGATACTTGTTGTTATTTATTAGTACGACATATCAATTTAGTAAAAAATACATACATGGGTTGTTTATAATAGGTTATTTTCCATTATAAATATAAAATTCTAGAAATTCAAACTTATGCCTTAAAAATAAAATATCGAAACACTGAACAAAAACAAAAGACACAATATTTTTGGCATTTTTAAAATCATTTGGATATGGAAATATGCAAGGCGATGAGAGATAAAACCACGGCGAATTTATCTTAAAAACATGCGAGCTTGTGTGTACAAGGCGATCAGTTATATGTGCACCTATCCAAAAACATTTTTTCTAGTCGGCTTAAAAAGTTGCAAAATAGTTTTTGAGAGGTACACATAATTGATCGCCCTGTACAGATAAACTCGCATGTTTTTAGGAGAAATTAGACATGTTTTTTGTTGCAAATTCGCAATACTCTTTATCAATAACTCTCATTCCAAAACTTAATTTCTGACAAATTTCACACAGCTTGCTTCCAAAAATGAAGTTTTGTGATGATACTTACTCAAAATAGCCAATTCAGAAAGTTTCGGAGCAATGACTGTTCTATTTCAAAACCATTAAAATTTCAAACCAGTCATCATTTGAACGCCCCGCCAAAGATTAGTTCAATGACTACACTGCTATGGCAGCACAGTCGCAAAAGCCACTGGCAGATACAACAGAAGTGAGTGTTCTATTTTGTGTATATATAAATCACTTTTCTATGTTCAAAACTATTAAAATTTCAAACCAGTCATCATTTGAATGCCCTGCCAAAGATTAGTTCAATGACTACATCGCTATGGCAGCACAGTCGCAAAATTGGCTGGCAGATACAACAGAAGTGAGTGTTCTATTTCGTGTATATATAAATCACTTTTCTATGACACTGATTATGGCTCCGGCCGAAAACGCTCTGTTACGCTCTTTATAGAAGTCCTTTTGGATAAAATTTTTGCATGATATACAAATATTGTTTCATTACTATGCTACGCTTTACGCTTTAGATAACGCCTTTTTGAATCCTGTTTAGGTTAATGTGTGCTTTTTACTTGTCTAATTTCAGTCTGTACACATAGTTTGGATTTTTCTTAGCGATGGACTCTCCAGATTTGATTATTCTTTTATTTTTCACTATTTGTCCCGCTACAAGATCAGGTGATATTGTTTTCCTTCACTCATTATGGCCACCTTCGACAGATTTAGTTCCTCATATTGAAAATAAGCATTTACTACCGCTGAATCCAGAAAATATAAAAAAAATGCGGTGCCACCATTTTCTTGATTTCCGGTTAAATTTATATAAATTTAAATTTTGATCATACTTATCTATAAAATTAATGCTTATAATCCGGAAGAGCTTTGGGTTAATTCCGCTGAGTTACTCTGCAATTTTTATCATTTCGGTTCACTTGTATGTAACTTAGAGGTTTGTGGAAATTTGCTACTCAAAGAATGACCGCTACTTAATTATTATTACCCGTTCCTATTCAGTTCTTTAAAATTATATTGCTATTTTAGTTCCATTTATTAACTTCGTAAATAGCATGTTAAGACAACTAGACGTGCGACGGCGACACCGACGCGTCATACTTAAATTCAATTAAAAATTAATTTTATATATAGCTTCTAAATACCTGAAATATATTGCCAGTGTAGTTTCAGAATAAAAAATAGCAGTATGAAGATAAAAGTGTAATTTAAAAATAAGTCTTTAATAATAATTAATTATCTTTAAGGATCCCTTGAAAATCATTTGCTAGTTTCTTATCGTACGAATATTGATTACGTTCAGTTGATTGATTGTTGTTCTGTTGAAGTACTTCATGGAACTCTATTTAGTTCTCATAGAGATCCATCGTCCATCGTGTATTCGCTTGATAATGCATACAAAATTTAAGTAATTTATATAACGACGAGAAATAAATTATTATAAGAATTCTGAGGTAACTTTTGTTTAATTACTTTTACACTATATTATTTTATTTAATATTTAATTCATAGAAAATATAGTACTTGCATTAAATTAAAAAAAAAATATTTTCATATAACATTATTAATTTATTTTATTCTGTGTTATAGCGAGTGCAAAATATGAAGCCAACTAAAATTTGAGCCACAAAGTTATCTATCAAGTTCTCCATTTCGTAGAGTAGTAATAACTTCTCCCATCCGGAGAAAATAACGGTTCTTTTGCTTATGAAAGATGCGATCCTACATTTTTACTGTGGTTTATTTTAATCTGGAAATTTGCCGCATCATAAAATATTTACTTGTAAAATAATCCACTTGAATTATTATTATTATTTTTCGATGCTCTTTTTATCACTAGAAGCACCGAATAACCCTACTACCGAATACCGCAGCTGCAGCGGCGGTATTCCTGGGGTCAAATTGACCCTTTAAAATATAAACATTCATTTGATACGAAACATGGTTTTATTGCCCTAAATAAAACAAATGTTATGTATTCCAAACACCAACCTAAAGAAAAAAGACCTATATATTCTTATTTAGTATTACAAAACTTAATAAGTAGGTACCTATAATTTATTTTTTACAATTGTTACAAGCATAAGATTTTTTAACAGTTTCAAGGCATTTTCCACAAACGTATTCCGTACATGTAACACAAATGTCTTTTGTTTTGGTTCACGCACATTTTAGGATTTGACACTATGACGTTTTTGGGGTCTTGGACAATCGTCTTCCGTGCTGCTCATACTGGCTGTTTGACAATTTTTTTCTTGCATGTATTGATTTTGAAGTTCTACGGCTAAATTGAGTATGAACTTTCTGCTCTGTATTTGGGATCCGAATACGGATTTATATATAACCAAACTATTTATTACTGCCAAATCTAATATGTTGTAAAAAACATGAACTGGCCAACTATGTGAACCTGCTTTGCATGAAATCTTTCTAGCCATCTGATCAACTACATCAACTCCAAAATTTGTTTCATTATAGTATAATATGGTTTCGGGCTTTAGGTTTTCTCTTTGGTCCATTGTCGATGTTGGCGGTTGACTGCATAGTACTCAAAATAAAAATGTTTTTTTATTACGCATGCATCATAATCAACGATTATCGCACGCTGCAGCATGCTTAAAATGATGTTTATGATGCGCCTACTTTTTTAAAGGTTGCCATAGAAACATTTGACCTACCTTTTTTAACTAGATATTTACCCGCCGTTTAAATTACTATATGTCAAAATGAAGGAACACATTTATTGCTGCTTTATTCTAAATAATAACTACGTAACTCAGAAAAGTAAAACATTTTTGAGAATATGATGCATTCGTAATAAAAAATAGCCTATGATATACGTGTATAAGAGACCTTTAAAGCCCTTGCGACTTACAAATAAATATGTCGCGCGTGCTATAAAGGCCCTCTTATACACTTATATCATAATATACTATTATTGGAATTTGTTTAATAACTGGTTAGGGTACAATCACCATGTTGAAAAATTGTGGTGATTTTTTACACTATTAGGAATTTATCTGCTGGCACGATTTACTGCTTCTATTAAGGTAGTTTTATTTGTTAGCAATAGTGTTGCCAAAGATAAACTCATGAAAAAGTTTTCAGTTGTCACATTTCTTCCTTTTTCAAATAAGGTTACATTACTGGATCCACCTATTTAGATACGTATTTTTGGCATAAAATCTATAGACTCTGTTTATGGTGCCGATGTTTTTACCCTCTATAATTGGGGATTTGCGAAGTGCTATTATAAATTTTTATATTTTCTGAAGTGTAGACACATAATTTTAGGCGGTAAAATAAATGTAAAGCTATGAAATAGTTTAGAAGGGTCAAATTGACCCCTTCAGCAGTTTTAGGTAGGTAACGAAAACTTTTGTAAAATAAGGTTGGTAACTGTATTGCATACTGCATAATATAATCGTTCAAAAAAGATAATAAAAGTCATGAAATTACACAAACGTAATTTAAATGACTATAAAATTAACCCACATCAAAGAGCAAGAGGGGTCATTCTGACCCATCCGGGGGTTCTAGTGTTTTAAACCTTATGGTGAATGTTTGTAAATACTACCTACTCCAGTCATCAGTATTTTTGGCATACCTTTTATTATACGTGGATATT
>MU184394.1:102991-128304 GCA_016904865.1 Pissodes strobi | reverse complement strand
TGATAGCAGTAATGAAAGATTGTGTTTGGCATTTAACCTACATCTCACAAGTAGTTCGTTAGCATGCATCAGCGACGTCGACCAGTATGCGAAATTTACTTTTATGTCGATTAGCGTAATATCAGACCGAGTATCCGGATCCGGTCTGTTATTCGTCACCTGTTTGTCAGTGATAATGTTCGTAATAGAGCCTGCTAGTCATTTTATAGCGTTAGCGGATGTTGGGGCCTGATTATTTATCAGTATATAGTCAGGAAGTCAGGGTTGGTCAAGTACCTGCATCCTGCTGGATAGTGTCCGAAATTTAAGACTTTATCCATATTTGCCTGAAGTTAGAGTTTTTATAATAAACTTGTTGAATTTAGGCCTGTGAATGATAGCTTTGAATCTTTGGTTCTCCGAAAAGGTTAATCCGCACGACCTGTATTTCCTACAAGTCTGCGCGTATGTAGTGCCCGCCACTTCTGAGCAAACTACGTGCTAATCTGTATTTTCGGCGTTAGTAATTGAGTTAGGGTAACTTTTCTCAGACAGCTTTACTACTTCCTGATAACCTGATATGTAAGCAATCTATGAAGCTATTCATAGACCACATCAGATCAGTTTTCGCCACTTACTTTTTTAATCGTCATCAGCTAGTTAACTCTATAGTAGTCGCAGCTAAAATTTATATGATACTAGCGGCACTATATCTAAGAGATCCTTTATGGTTTACGACACGTCATTATTTATTAATACGAAATATCAATTTTGTGAAAAAATGCATACATAGGTTTGTTTATAATAGGTTATTTTCCATTATAAAAATGGAGGTGTTAAAAATAAAATGTCGAAACACTGAACAAACACAAAAACACAATATATTTGGCATTTTTTAAAAACATTTGGATATGGAAATACCTTCGAACTCATAACAAGCGATTATAAGGATACAATAAAATCCTTACAAATCACTTGGTCGATATTAGAGCATGTTTTACGCCCAAATATGGTTAAAAACTTTAGGCAGGGATCGACAACCTTTTTAATGTGTTGAGATACTTTGATAATTTAAGAATAAACAGGGAGCTACCAAGTCGTAAGCGACATAAGTCAACCTAAATAAAAATAAATAATTTATTTATTTCTTTTTTTGTATCAACAACTTTACAAGACCAATTATAGATACAATTTTAAGTAACACTATAATACTCAAATTCTAGACATAATTATTAATATAGGCTAATCATTATCACCTATTTTATATTTTAGCCCCATTCTAATAGCACAATTTATACAAGGAGAATTTTTATAATATGCCAAAAGTTTTTGTTACGTTTTTATGTGCACTACAAGCCCTATAGACAGAACTAAAAATTTATCTCCATTTGATATAGAATGTATTTTCTGGAATATTAGAAGGATTTTTTTTTTGATTTCCGAGGAATTGCCAAAAACTTTAGGATTTGCCTCTATCTCATTGCAGTCGTACTTAGGGATTTGACTAAGTGACTATATTCTCAACATTAAGATTGCAATAGTATATTATTTTATATGGAGGAAAAGTGATACTTTTCATGGCGCGCTCGTGTTTAACAGCCGAACGGAGTGAGGCTGGTAATAGAGAGCAAGCCATGAAAAGTAACTTTTCCTCCAAATAAAATATGCTGTTTTTCTTCAAATGTCGACAAATTAATGCAAAAACATCTCTTTTTAATAGTAATAATATCTAATTATTATTAAAGATAAATGGGTTCGCAAGGCGGCTTAGACCACGGTCGTAGGTGGCCTTGCTTAGACCGGTGTCGGTGAATATAATGTAACATAAAGCTGTCAGTGGACACTGTCAACAATAATTATTTTTTTAAGAATAGTCTCCGATTGCGTTTTAATTCCGTATTGATAAGCAGTTATTGAGTAAGTTCGATTAAATAATAACCAATTTGTTCCTAAGTTAGTGATTTTTAGAAATGCAGTCACAAATTGAGTGATAAATACAAATTGTAGTTTAATAAATCTTGAGTTGTTGACGCTTATTTTGTTGTCTGTTTGTATTGTATCTATGTTGCTATGACAACACTTTTACCTCCGCCGGCGGAAAAGTGAAAAGTAAAGCTCCGGCGGAGGAAAAACGAAACTTTACGGCCGCCTACACAGTCGAGTAATGACGGATTTACTGACGTTTGAAGAAAAAAGCTCTTACGAGTTTTATTTTACTTTTTATGAAAATATTTTGTCCTTTTAATGCACACACAACATGTACTGGTTGTACCAGATGGGATATTTTCTTTTTGTAAGTTTGACTTTCGGAATACAATCGTCATATATATTATATATAATATCATAAAATTTTGCTACAGCCAAACTTATATTATCGAATTCATAAGACCCAACAAGTAGCTTTTTTCTAAATTAAATTGAACTATATCTTTAAAGCGATTGGGTGAAAAATCGTTGGTCATAGAGAAAGATAAAACTTGTCCTCTGGAAGAAGGGGTATGTTTTCCCCAGATATGTTTACTTCTGAAATATGGCTTACAACCAGATACAAAATACGTTCATGATAATTATTAATGATATTATACCGCTAATAGCCACTAAATTTCACAAAACAATGATTATCCATCAAGCTATCGCTATATGGCAAATTATTTGCACTATACTCTGGAATGACATGACTTATTTGCTCAATCCTCTTCACAGGGAGTATATAAACTACAATAAAATATATACTTTTTCACTTTGGTCGACAATTCGCCCGACACTTGACCACAAATAGCATCTAGTAATGTTAAAGTGTCAAATATACCTATTTCTTTTACGTTTATGTCTTTCCCTACTGCAAAGAACACACCCTCGCCTTGTGACTTACCAGAAGTACCTGCATTTTTGTCTTTTCTAAAGAGATTAACGTTCTCACAAATTTCATTCCCAAACACCGAGGAGTTCAGCCCTATTTCAATTGCAGCAATCATATCATAGTCAGATGCAGACATTGAAGCTTTCAGTTCAGTCAATTTACTTTTCAGTCCTCTCATATTTTGATAATAAAAGGAAAATTGGCATTTTTACTACAGATTTTATTCCAGAAAACAAAATCCATCGCATCATGACTAGGACTACTCTTATTAATATCTTCGGAAGTATGGGCGGTTAGATTCTGGGTTTGCATTTCTAAACTTTTCTCGGACATTCTGCATATAAAGCATACTTGTATTCGACATTTTATTTATTTAACTAATTAACTAATACATACTAATAGTAAACTAATAACAGAATAACTAATACATACTATATAACTATATCCATACCTACCAATCTTAGGGGTTTGAAAAATAAACAAAATGTTTATGCTGTCACAATGGCATGTCCCATACGATTTAATAAAAGTGAATAAGAATAACAAAAAGTAACGCGCTATTTTACACAAAAACATGTGCAAATAAAACATGCATGCTCTATGAGAATGGCTGACACTCAGAGCCATCGAAAAATCTTTTAATTTATGCAGTATAGCTTAATGCTATTCGAATACAATTATCGAAATCTTTAGCTGTAAGTCGATTGCAGTATTGGTTCTCAATAAACTCCATATTGGAGAAAGCAGATTCACAAAAATAGATGGAACTGAATAATGCTTCATTTCAAGGTAACGCGACATAGACCTGAATATTTTTCTTTACTTACTATAGGCCAGATATATTTTGTACTTGAGACTAACGATTTTTAGGGTAAATCATTTTGAAACTCAATCACGTCCATTTCTGTTGCAGCGATGTTTTCGTCAAAGATCTGCATAACACGAGTTGCAAATTATGGGATCTCAATTCCCATGAAAGGTGGAATAACGAATTGTGCCCCTAAAGCCATTTCATTGAAATACTTAAAACGATTTGCGACGTTATCTAATACATGATATTTACTGTCATAGGGTTCCAATGATGAATTTTCTGAAAGAATAGGAAAATGCCTAGGTTGAGTAGGTTTGTTCCGAAAAACTCAAGCTTTTTGATAAATGCCGTTATATCAGAAATTATTTTCGCCAGTTCTATGTCTCTCCTCCGAAGCTGCAAATTAAGTTCATTTCATTTTTCTGTACACAAGGAAACTAAAATCTCTAAGCCAAATTGAATTTTCCAATTTCGGAATCGGTTCACCGGGCTGTTTGAAAAATTGAACTATAGCATATAGGATGAAACGTTTCAGCACTCATCCTCTACTGAACTATCGGACGCCAGACTGAAGACATAGCTACCCGTCAGCTTCAGTCAATTTCATCGGTGAAGGTGTTGAATAATCTTCTTTGTAACGCTTGAGCTCTAATCTTGTTCACAATTTTAACTACCAATTTCATAACGTTATTTAGTTTTAGAATATTTCCACATAATGTTTGCTGATGGATCATGCAGTGGTAACAGAGAGATTGCAGATTGCCACCAGACCCTTATCACAACCTTACTTTTTTCGATACAGGAATTTTCCCAGCAGAAATAATATTTATAAAATGACAATACAACTTCTGCCCAGTAGTATGTCCTTTCAGTGAAATAACCTTCAAAAATTTTCTTTTATCATACGGTCCCTAAAAAGCATCCCGACGAACACTGCCACCTGGGAGGTGTCACCCACATCTCTTGATTCAATCTGTTGCAGCAAAAAATAAACACAGTTATCTAAGTCAGCTCTTAACTGCAGACAAATAAAATTGCTCATTACTTCTACTTGTCTCATCACTATATTAGCAGAAAGTTGCATAGATTTTATAGCTGAAACTATATCGTCTTTATTTCTAAAGCTCAGAAAAAACGAATCTGCATCTTCTAAAAACGCTTGTTTTATAATTTTCCCGATTTTATAAGGTTTTTTTGTTTGTGCAATTATCTGTAATACACGATATGATGCTTCAGTTGCAGCCTTGTTTTTGTCGATTGTGTTGAAAAATATTGACAATTAATTGTTTTTTTATTATTTCAGTTTTTCCTTTCTAGTGGCAGAATGTAATTAGATTACATTAATTTTCAGAATTCGAGTGTGCAGTTTAATGATGGCTCTCAATATTTGCTTTTTTAGGAACGGAGACAGAAGTGTCAAATAAGAAACATAAATTTTTACCTTAGTAAAAAAGTATTGTTTTTCCCATTCTGAATGGTAATGGTATTTGCCTCTTTAATATTGCTTATCCTAGCATTTTTTTGCTACCTACTTCTCTATTAACCAAACTGTTGGATATTGATTATGCACCGTTCAGTTCCAGTTGACTACAAGGTCGTTGCGCAGTTCGGATTTATCCCGATCAAAGTAACCCAGATCGTTCTCCAATACTAGAGGGCTGGTGGATTACGTGATTCTAGCATGGTGACGTTGGAGGATATCTCTCACCGTAGTGTTGTCGCTGCTTGTTTTATTATGAGAATTTGCGAAATTTACGGAAGGTTCTATAACTTTATAATTATTGTATTCTTAAAATTTAAGATATTTTGTGAGCTACCAGAATTGATTTTGCGAGCTACCGACCGGGTGGAATATATTCCAAATTTTGATAAATATTAAAAAAAAATTCCTATTCAGGGCGAGATTATCGATTGAAACTCGTTCTACTCTAGAGTTTCAGTTACGAAAAAAGCGGATATTATGTTTCATTAAAAATCTGAAACGCTTAAGAGACCTAGTTTGCCTAAATATTTTTATACCTGTTCTATTAGAAATAAACAAATTTTCGGCATTTTTACACCAGCTAAACACAATAAGACGATAAGTGCTTGTATTTCAGTTTTATTCGTTTGTTTTGCATCTTGTTCACTTGAAACCGAATCTATCCGAGTAAGAATAATTTTCCACTATTATATCGGGAAGGTCGTCAGTTAATATAGCCTTCCAGCAATCTAAAAGGACAGTTTCTCATTTTGAGATGGCTGTATTTCCAGGAAGATGGGCAAACTATATTTCGCGCCTTGCCCTTAAAGAGTGAAGTAATGCGCCTGCGGTTTCTTTCTGATCAGATACTTCCTCGGACGAAGAGGCATCTAGATTTTTGTCTGACGTTCATCTTTTTGCAAAAATTCTTCATTGGCATTGTCTTGTGGTTCTTTATTTAAAGCGTCATCCACAAATTGATACACAACACCAATTGGCTCAAACATCACAACAAGACCGACAACCAAGGTAGAGAAGCTGAATCATTTACCATCAGCTGCGGGCTTACTCATCTTGTAAACGAACCAATTCGAATTTCAGAATGTGGCGAATTCGTCGCCGCGCCGTCCAGTACACAATTACAGTTGATCCGCCATTAGGTACTTCCGACCACAAACTTATTACAACGATTTGTGAATTGCCACTTCCACAGAAGGATCCACCATTGCCACGCAAAATCTGGCATTACAACTCTGCAGTGGGACGATCTAAGGGAGTTCTACCTAGATTTTCCTTGGCTCGACGTCTGCTTTGGCATTAACGACCCGTCGCGTCGGTCTGCTGCGAAGAGATTACGTAAGTAATCTCCTCATTAATGGAAGCATATATTCCAAATTCCATCGAGTTACCGTCAAAAGGAAAGCCCTGGTTCGACAGAAGATGCGAAAGAGCTGTAGGTGGGAAACAGCAAGCCTACAACTACTGGCAGCAAAAATTGCATTTTGTTGAAACGAGAAACGAATGCAAACGTGTGATTGACGAAACTAAGGACAAATACAATCGAAGGATCAGGAAAAAACTTTTGCGATGCCCCAGTGGCTCCAGTACTTCTAGTCGGTAGCAAAAGCACTTAACAAAACGTCTTAACTTAACAAAAACGTCTTCCCCACCTTTGACAGACGATCGTGGCATCACGGCGTCTACAGCCAAGAAAAAGCCGTCCTTTAGACTGCCAGCCCCTCTACGCAGCTGTCTTGCCAGTTTCCTTAGGAACCGATCTCTGCAGGTTGCAGTTGATGGACGCAACTCAGACACATTCACCATTAACGCGAGCGTACCTCAGGACGCAATACTTTCACCAACTTTGTTCCTCATCTATATTAATGACCTGCTGACCGAAACGAATAATCCTGTTTACAGTTTTGCAGATTACACTATCCTTATCTAAGACATATCACCGCAGACAGAAGCAGATAACAGCAATTAATTAAGACCATTGCCATCATTATGGCAAGATCGATAATCCCTTCATCCTCTTCAATCGGACTGCTCGGTGTCTCGGTCAACAGCAATAAGTCTTGGCATGACCACGTTGCTAACATCGCAAAATCAACCTCCCAGAAGCTTGTTTCACTATTTCGCAACAAAGAACTGTATACGCCGCAGCAGTTGCTCTTGCTATAAAAAGCGCAAATAAGACCGCTCTTAGACTATTGCTCACACATCTGAGGTGCCGCACCTAAGCACGCCCTAAAGCTGCTGGATTCCAGTCAGAAGGGAGCTGTGCGTCTTGTCGGCTACCCGGAGTTGATCCGGAATCTGGATAATCTGGAACACCGCAGACATGTAGCCAAAATATCCATGTTTTACAGATACTTTCGCGGCAGATGTTGCCAGGATTTGGCCCGCCTCACTCCGCCCCTCGCAAAGCCTGTCAGAGAGTCGCGATAGGCAGCAAGAGAGCACCAGTTCGTCGTACAACTGGAAACACCTAGAACATCGCTTTACAAGAACTCCTTTGCCTGGCGCACTGAACCACTGTGGAGCTCACTTCCAGGACATCTGTTTCCCCCTAATTACAACCTACAACTATTCAAGAACCGTGTCAATCCACATCTTCACACACACACACACACATACACACCGCTCGTTGAGCGGTAAGTGTGCTGCTGCCATAAATAAAAGATGATTTTGTTCTCGGCCCAAAAATAGATTTCTAAAGAAAACCGACGAATAGCAATAATTAGTAGGGTGAAACATTAATAGCGTCGGTAGTCGCAGTGCATCTAACAGATCAAAGTTCCAATACTTTCGACCGCAAGATCAATACTAAGGAATAGGGCTGACGACGTGGATATAAGACGATTCAGTGTTGCCAAGCCGTTTGCAAAGTTTAGCCTTCCAAAGATTTGGTAACAGGGAAAGCGAAGGGTGAGTAATTTTGGTATACTTTTCAAAATATTTAATCTAATTCTAAAAATATTTTAACAGTTCTTCAGTCAATATATAAATGAATTCATTATAAATTTTTAAATATTTTTTTTATGGCAGTGATACACACACTAAAGGGAGATCCTATGGCGCTCGACGAGCGGTGTGTGTGCGTAGATGCTGATTGATACGGTTCTTGAATAGTTGTAGGTTGTAATTAGTGGAGAAGAGATGTACTGGGAGTGAATTCCACAGTGATGCAGTGCGCCAGACAAAGGAGTTCTTGTAAAACGATTTTCTAGGTGTTTCCAGTTGTACGACGAACTGGTGTGCTCTTGCCAGCTGTTGTGACTGTCTGACAGGAGCTGCCAGGGGCGGGATGAGGCGGGCCAGATCCTGGAAACATCTGCCGTGAAAGTATCTGTAAAACAGAGACATCTCGGCCACATGTCTGCGGTGTTGCAGACTATCCAGATTCTGGGTCAACTCTGGGAGGACGACGAGATGCTTTGGTGCGGCACCCCAGATATGTGAGCAATATTCTAAGCACGGTCTTATTTGCGCTTTTTAGTGCAAGAGCAACTGCTGCGGTTTATAGTGTTTTTTGTTGCGAAATAGCGCACCAAGCTTCTGGGAGGCTGGTTTTGCGATGTTAGCAACGTGGTCATGCCAGGACATATTGCTGTTGACCGAGACACCCAGCTGTCTGATTGTCGAGGATGAAGGAATGGTAGATCCTGCCGTAATGATGTCAGGGCCCGCTGTATTGGCCCTCTTGGTTAACGTTGCTGCTTGGGTCTATGCGGCATTGAACTGGACCAAATTTCGGTCGCCCCAAGTTTGAACTTTCACCAGGTCTTCATTAATTGTTGTAATCTGCTCCTGTCTGCGGTGATGAGTCTCAGTCGCTGGTAAGGGTTTTTCTGATCTAAAGTTGGAGACAAGGGTACTGTCATCTGCAAAACTGTAAACAGGATTCGTTTCGATCAGCAGGTCATTAATATAGATGAGAAACAGAGTTGGTGAAAGTATTGCGGCCTGACGCACGCCCGCGTTGATGGTGAATGTGTCCGAGTTGTGTCCATCAACTGCAACGCGCAGAGATCGGTTCTTAAGGAAACTGGCAAGCCAGCTGCAGAGAGAGGCTGTCAGTCCAAATGACGGCAGTTTGTTGAGCAGCCCGTCATGCCAAACTCTATGGAATGCCTTTGAAATATCCAACGCAATCGCTCGAGACTCTCCGTAGTTCTCAATTGCCCTACTCCATATATGAGTGACATAGGACAATATATCTCCTGTCGATCTCTCTTTGCGAAAGCCGTATTGATTATCGCTGGTTATTCTGTTGTTCTCGAGGTACTTGAGTAGTTGCTGATTGACTACATGTTCCATGACTTTGGAGATTATTGGAAGCAAGGCAATTGGGCGATAGTTTGAGGGCGTGGTTTTCTTGCCTTTTTTTTTGGAACAGGTTGCACTCGAGCGACTTTCCAAGAGGATGGGTAAATCCCTTTTCCATAAGACAGATAAAAAAGCCTGGAGAAATATGGTGTTAGTTCGTTGGCGCCGTTCTTTAGCACGATGGCAGGTATTCCGTCCGGTCCTGATGCCTTTTGCGCATCTAGTTCTTTAAGGATTTTGCGAATATCACGGTGATGAAACTTGACTTCTGCCATGGTAGTGTTGATGTTCGATATGGTGGGGAGAGTCTTGCCTTGGGGGACGTCTAAGGTAGAGTGCGATGAAAACATTTTGGCGAGCATGTTTGCTTTTTTCTTTGGCTGTAGTCGCCGTGACGCCACGTTCATCTGTCAAAGGTGGGTGAGACGTTATTGTAAAGTTGTTACTTACTGCCTTTGCTAGCGACCAGATGCTTTGATTGTGTTTGTCCTTAGCTTCGTCGATCACACGCTTGCACTCGTTTCTCGTTTCGACAAAATAATTGCGATTTTCAGCGGTCTGATTTTGCTGCCAGCACTTGTAGGCTTGCTGTTTCCTACCTACAGCTCTTCCGCATCTTCTGTCGAACCAGCGCTTTCCGTTTGATGGTAACTTGATGGAATTTGGGATGTATGCTTCCATTCCTGAGGAGATTACTTGCGTGATCTCTTCGCAGCAGACCGACGGGTCATCAGTGCCAAAGCAGACGTCGAGCCAAGGAAAATCGAAATAGAACTCCCTTAGATCGTCCCAGTTTGCAGAATTGTTATGCCAGATTTTGCGAGGCCATGGTGGATCCTTCTGTATGAGTGGCAATTCACAAACCGTTTTAATAAGTTAGTGGTCGGAGGTACCTAATGGCGGACCAACTGTAATTGTGTACTGGTCAGGATTGGTGGTTAGAAAAAGATCCAGGAGGGCGGCGAATTCGCCCCTCTCTGAGATTCGAGTTGACTCGTCTACAAGTTGAGTAAGCCCGCAGCTGATGGCAAATGCTTCAGCTTCTCTACCTTCGCTGTCGGTCTTGTTGTGATGTTTGAGCCAGTTGGTGTTGTGGGCATTGAAGTCTCCCAGAATGATTATTTCTGAACTGGGGTGATCGATCTGTATTGAGTCAAAAGTAGTAGCTAGTGTTGAAAAAAAGGTTTGGTAGGCTCTATCTCTCGGAGGGCGATAGAGACAACATATAAACTTGGTTAATCCCTTGGCGGTGAACTTGAGACACATGGCGTCAAGGGTTAAATAATACATTATCAAGATATTTTGGTTTATTCTGTTGATGGATATATTATTTTCACCGTCGCTTTATGGTTAAGTCAACGACTGCGCCATATTTGATAGTTCTTAAAATATGCTTCACAGGAATTAATTAATTAACTTGATATCATTTTAGACTGAATTCAGATATAATACATCTTGTCGACGTTACCTATCAACTGACAATTGATATTATGGTTTGTTCACTACCTATATCTAAAGTAGCATTAAATGGGCATATTCTTCACATAAAACTTAACTAACATTAATAAAACTATACCAATGACTAATTTTTTCGTGTGTTTAAATTTATTGTGGTTCTATAATGGTGAGTCCATTTTATTTATGTAACGACGTTAACACAACCCCGGAACGTTTTTAAATCTGACTGAAAATTTATTTTAAAAATTATCATTAAAAATCGACACAGAAGACTGTTACACCTAAAAAGGGAAGTATTAAAAAGCCTCTAATTTGAAAAAGAAAACTGTACCATCAAAAGGAGACGGAAAACATTCGAAAAATATGATTCTTTTAAAATGCCTTCTAATTGCTCCAATGTAATTAAAGAAATATATTTGAAACATTATTCAGGTTAATAGATTCACACACCTTCCATACAAGAATCTTTACGAAAGCGAGCAAAATAACATTTATTCCTAGGAGCAGACGGTATTTAGAATCTAACATTTCACAAAAGTTGCAACAACTGGAATTTTATCTAATTCTCAAATATTGCATAATCAGCAGTATATTTAATCGTTTGCTATAAACCGAGCAAATTAAACTCAATGTATGAACGCGTATAGTATAAGAAGTATATCAAATTAGCGCATTGCAAACACAATATAAATAAATTTAAAAGAATACTGATTGATGTGATGCATCTAATAAAAAAAAATCTAGTGTGCACACGCGGTAGTAGTAGTGATACCTTCATGAAATTAAACTGAGTGGTCACCCATCTAAATAATAACCACACCCATCGCTGCTTAAGTACAGTGATCGGAAGAGAACTACTTTTTACTTTTTCAGTGTCGCTCTTCGGTTCTCTTTCATCGAGTTCTAAATCAAACCCGTGCTAGATAAGTTTTCGCCTCAAAAACGTCCTTTGTAAGTTCTCGCTTTTGATATAATTTATAAAAATATAGTAATTTTACATACAAAGACTTATACAAAATTTGCAAAAGCGGGTGATGAATAAGTAAAGCAAATAAAAATAAGTAAAATGACGTCACATGAAGATATATGTACGTCATCTGGAGTTCCGTTTCAAATCGTCTATTACATGACATATATCCATTTATTAATGAAGTGCAATTTTAATTGTTGGATAGTAAACTCGTTTTAAAGCACCAACCTCACTCGAAGCAGTCTGGCTGAAATGGTGAATGAACATATTATTAATAATAAATATCAAGATATTTCGTGTAAAATATATAACGGCTTTAGCGGAGATTATTTTCGAAAAGTTTACTGATTTTTCTTCTTCATATTTTTAAAATTGACGGACAATACTTAACGTTTTTGAAAATATATAACATTTTTTCATTGAATTTATATTCGTCATTGGTGTATATAAATTGAATTAAAAGAAATTATATGAATTTGTAATTTCAATTATTATATAGGCAGACACTGCCCTTGAATAGCTTTCAGCTCTCCTGAAGAGTCATGCTTGATACTGGCCTGTAAATCAAAAAAAAAAAAACAACTTTCCCTTATTTTGAGGTAAATAGGAATCACTGTTAATTAAAAAGAGAAGTTTAATTTAGAATCCTCATCGTAATGACAAATTCATTAGCGAAACTGTTCCAAAGCTCTCAGCTCCAATTAAGGAGAAAATTGAATCTCTAGCAAAAAAGCTTCTTATTATGATTTGCGATCGATTTCAATATCCATATAATTTTATCTTTTAAAATTAATTTAGGTCACTAATATTAAACTTAGGCTACACAAGGGATGTTTTTTAAGGACCTAAAATTGGCTGACGAAGTCTCTCTGAACGGTTATAATTTAATTATCTTTTACTTAGTAGCTACCCAATCGCGTTTTTATGATCCATTCGTTCCAAAATAGAGTAACATATTATTAACTAACTTTAATATACACGAGTGATCGTCCCAAATAATTAGCCGAAAATACTGTGACTCCGATAGAATATCCTTACCTTACATGAATTTTCCTCTGTTTATCAGTAGCAAAAAAACCTGTTTTATTTTAATTGCAGTAAACTTTTCGAAATTAGCGCCGGCTGAGAATGGGAATGATTTGAGACCCCAGGAAGCGGATGAAACAGAAACGAGGAAACGAAAAGAGCGACAGCAATAAAAATATAGTGACCGCTTGATTTAGTTTTATTAAGGTTTCACTTCTACCGCGTGTGAAATATTTTTAACTTTTTAATATCGCTTTGCTGAGATTTCACTTTCGTCGTGAAGTTATATATTTTTTTTTAAATAAGATAAAGTAGCCAATTACTGACCGCTTAAGCAGAAACTGCTACTTTATTGACCATTGAGAGACCGAAGACACCCAATTAGTGACCGCAAGTGAATCCACTTACTAATCGAAAGCAGAGTGATTAGATAAGTTCTTAGATAAATAATACTTAATGTTCCACTTGTAGAAATAAAACAACACATTTTTTAAAATCTTTATTTAAGGTTTATAAAATACTGATTTATTGGAATAACCTTCGGACTCAAAAAAGGGGGCTTGTCACAGTTATACACTTGTTTTGGGTCTTTTAACACATTTTCCAAATTATTGTCTTTTTTTTAAATATGTGAGTACTTCAACATGCCAATTCCTAAAACTATTTTCATTTAGTGCCGACTTTGGCTTGGAAAAATTTTTTGTGACTCCAACCGCTATTTCGGGATGCCTCCCCTCAAAAAGCTGGTGCCATTTTTTGTTGGAAAGGGATTTTGTCTTTTCATGTATTTAAAAAGTAATACAATACTATCCGTTAACTAGAAAACCCCTACTACTGACCAGGGGCAACCATTTCACCAACAAATCCTCTTAATCCTTTGTTAGTAATATGGGTGAGCCGGTGAGCCCAATTTGCCGATCATTGGCAGCTTTCCTGAATTTTTATATAAAAGTATGGCTTTTGATATTGAACGGTTTACTGGCACTTCCATAGGCCATGTCGTTTTCTATGACAAGCAAAGCATTATCAAGCATCTTTTTAGTGGACAATTTCGCTTTTTAATTTGTGGAGGCATTCTGCAAAATATAGAGAAGCAAAGTAAGGTGGTCTATCACATTTTTTATTTTGCAGAAAAATTTAAAGAATGCTAAATTGGTGGAAAATATACTTTAGAGAAAAGTGTTTATCGCAAATTAGATGAGAGAATAAAAAGCCTTTTTATTCCAAAATTAGATAATGACCGATATAGTGCCCTATTGGTGACCATATTATAAATATTAAAAATATTATATATCAATATATTTTGCCGGTCATAATATGGTCCAAATAAAATTTAACCTTTTAATATTTTTGTAGTTTTGAGATAAATTCTTTGTATGCCTAAATGCTAAAAAAAAACGATTCTAGGACTGTTTTTCGAATGACAATTTTCCGAAAGACAGTTCTTCGATGGACAGTTTTCGAATGGACAATTATTCGAATGGATAATTATTCGAACGGATAGTTTTTCGAAAAGACAAATATTCGAAAGGACCGTTTTTCGAAAATATTAAATTAGAGAAAACATAAAGATAATTTTGTTATGACAGGCGTACAGGCGACAATAATATAAATGTTAATAGGTATTATTAAGGCTTTGCATGGCCTTCTCAAACTAGCCAAAACTAACCCAAGACTAACGCAAACTAACCCAAAATTAGGAGGAAAGTGTAAATTAATAAAAAAAAAATAAGAAAATCTGTCTCGACCGACGGGAATCGAACCCGCAGCGCCGGAATGACAGGCAAGAACGCTACCTTCTACACCACCGAGGCGAAATTTTGCTAAAACAGTAAACGGGACTAACCCAAACTAAATTAAAGATTCGAAAAATGGTCCATTCCATGAATTACACATTCGAAAAATTGTCGATTCGAAGAATTGTCTTTTCGAAGAACTGTCCCTTCGAAGAAATGTCGTTCGATGAACTGTCGTTCGAATAATTGTCACTCGAAACACCATCCGGATTAAGAAAAAACGCAGTTTCAAAAACTCGTACATATATGCGAACCAATTATTGATCAGCAGATCAATAGCTAAAATCCCATAAAACCAATTACTAACCGAGGGTGAGCTAAATAATGGTTGATGTTTTACTTTAATAGTGACCACAACTTTATTTTAAAATAAATTTTATACAAACGAATATTATCATGCTCATTATTTGGCTCTTATATAATTTACCGTATTATTAGTTCAATTTTCAATAAAAAACATCATGTTATTGTGAAAGGGTGAAATATAACAAATCAAAAATAATTTTGCAATAAACCAATTAGTGATCGGTCGGTCCATAATTGGATTTTATGTGAATTAAAGAACCCAAATACTAGCAATTAATTATTATTATTTTATGTAAATAATGTAAAATGTGCAACAAAACTTACGAAGACATTAAAAATAAATCCTTATTAATAATTAGCAGCTAAAGTAGTATTATAAAGAATATTATACTTACCTTAATCGTATTTGCCACTAAGTATTCAAGGGCACTGTTAGCACTCTGCAAGCCTACAACCTACAACAAACGACTGAACTGGCTGATTCCCCGCGCTCTTACCGTTTATATAAGTTGGCGGGCGATTTAAAAGATATAAATATGAAAATTATGTGAAAAATATAAGGCTAAAATATGTAAAAATAATATAGAGAACTTATAATATAAATAAATGTTTTAATATTCTTATTTAAACAATATAAAGACAAAAATGATCAGTAATTTGTAATTGGTCACTAATTGGCCACTTTACCTTAGTCTTTTTTACACAAACATACTAGATTTTCATTTAACTTCGGAATTAAATTTACCTGTTATAAAGTGTTCAGTGTGACTTTTTGCAAAAATATTATCCAGATAAAGTTCTTAAGAACGTTAAACCAAATTAAACTGTCTAACAATAGAAACATAGAATAGACAATGCATATTATTTCGGTTATAGCTAAACTAATTTTTAAGGACTAATAATAAGGAATATTACACATATCTTTGCCAAAAAAAAGCTTTTTACAGCATGAAGAAACAATATAAAAATTATGTCTATTTAAATATTAACTGATCATAAAAACTATAAAAAAAAACAGAAATCAGAAAGCATGGACCTTTTAATTTCCTGCAAATTATCCAAATTGCTCCATTTGTTAGTGTGATTCAACTGTATGAATACTTTCTTATTTGGTGATTTAATAGCTTTTAAATTACTATCAAGTGAGTCTTATAAGCGAATAGCTGTTCTAAGAAAGTTACCAAAATAATTCCCAAGGAAAGTGTGATAAATACAGAGGACAGTGTAAGGTTTTGGTAATTGGCTTTCTTTTTGGCACCATACTTCACATGAACACTAGCATCGCCATTTCTCAGTTTTTGTCCAATACAAGCCTGAATAATGTATAATTGCATTTGGGTGTGGCTTTGTTCCAATCCAAACATTTTTGTAAGATAACAATATTTTTCTCTATTGAGAAATTTAATAAGGGTCGGATAAAATAGAGTTTTTGTTCTGAAATAGCAGTTATCGCTGTACATGGGTTTACCACCTACGGAAGAAACTTTTCAAGACTTTCTGCCTAATTCATTTAATAATGATTCATTTTCCTTTCAATCAACAACACTAAATAAAATGAGAGACAAGTTTTTAGGCTTGAAAATAGTACAAGTATAGACTGCTATGATCTTAACACAAATATTATCAATACACTAAAGGAGCCTAAGCCTTAAAAGTGCTAACGTAGTACTACTCTTCAAAAACAAAGGGCTTTCTGATGACGTTACCAGTTATCGTCCATTATCATGATTGCAAATCTCGTAGATTTAGAATGGTCTTAAATAGTGAATGGAAAAACCTCTTAGTTCCTTTGTAATAAACAATGACAGTAAAATAGATCTTGAAATTTATTAGCATAGCATATTTTCACAGTCCCTACACAATAGATACAAAATAGCAAAATCACTTACTGATTCTTATTTATTTAATCAAAATTAACATAGCAATAATTGCACGACGTGCAACCTGTTTGTAGCAATGTAAAACAAAATCCTAGAAGGTTTCCAGTTAAAAATTTAACGTTTAACTTAGGAGATATTTAAATTCACTTATACGATGCGTATTATGCAAACTAAGGTACCGATATTCAGGAAGGAATGAACTATATTGAAGCATATTTAACGGAGGATAAATTCTTAAGCGTTTAGAGCTACCCTCGGAAAACTTTGAAAAATTAAAGTGGATCGAGCGATTCCGTCCTATATTATCTAAACCTTTCCACTTCAGTTTTAAAATTTGATTCACCCATTCTTTTGCAGTGTCAAACTCGATATCCAAATCTTATACTGGCTCGTCTCTGACCCAGTTCTTATGAGGTTGGAAACATCCTTCAGTCACGAACCAATCATGTTAAGGATTTCGTAGGTCGTGAAGTAATTTATAATGACATACTCTATAAGACTTGGAAATAGGGACCTATTTTAATACCCTTCTAATAACGAGCCATATGAGAAAATGTTTATTAAGGGGTACAGAGAAACGACGAATATACATTAATTTGCATACTTATTTAAAAGTAAGTAATAGTATATTATTTTATATGGAGGAAAAGTAACTTTTCCTCCAAATAAAATAGGCTGTTTTTTCTTCAAATGTGGGCAAATTAATGCAAAAACATCTCTTTTTAATAGTAATAATATCTAATTATTATTAAAGATAAGTGTGTTCGCAAGGCGGCTTAGATCGGTGTCGGTGAATAGGCACAGGTTGTTGCTATAGTAATATAACATAAAGCTGTCAGTGGACACTGGTCAACAATAATTTTTTTTAAGATTGCGTCTCCGATTCTATTAAATAATAACCAATTTGTTCCTAAATTAGTGATTTTTAGAAATGCAGTCACAAGTTGAGTGATAAATACAAATTGTAGTTTAATAAATCTTGAGTTGTTGACGCTTATTTTGTTATTAGCTTGTATTGTATCTATGTTGCTATGACAACACTTTTACCTCTGCCGGCGGAAAAGTGAAAAGTAAAGCTCCGGCGGAGGAAAAACGAAACTTCACGGTCGAGTAATGACGGATTTACGGACGTTTGAAGAAAGAAGTATTTTGTTTGTATTTCAGTAATATAAACACTTAAATGAACGACGCCAAGGAAATATAATATAAACCTTTATAAGGACTCAAATATGTAACATTAAATAAAAAGTATATAAAACAAACTTGAGAGCTGGCCGAACTAAAGCGGCGATACTAGAATAGCTTCAGGTACAAGCCAAAATATACTCGTTTATCGAAAAAAAAACTGTCATCAATGAGAACCCCCTTTAATTTTTTTCTGAATATATTATCACTTGGAGGAAATTTTATTTTATCAGGAAGCAAAGTATCTTGTTTTCTGGTGTTGTGACCATGTATATGGCAATTTGTAACAGGTCAGATTTTCGATTTCGTCATTCATTCGCTGAAAAGTCAAGAATCGGTAGCCTACAAGTCGCGGTATTATGAAAGTATTCATTTAGAAATTTGCGTTTGCCATAACGTTTTGAAGTGTCGATCCAAGTAAAATTATGTCGATTTGTGATGACTCCCGCTGTGGGGGAAATACTCTCTAAAATTCACCATAGCAAAAGTAAAACCTACGAGGTTTTCAATTAAAAATATTAAACGCTAAACTTAGGAGATATTTAAATTCCCTTATACGTCGCGTATTATGTAAAATGAACATAGGAGCTTTCCACATAGCAGAAAATATCATTCAATGTAATTATACATAAAGTTCAATTTTGCGAACAAATTGAACTTACGAGGTTTTCAAACTAAGTTACCGATATATTCACGAAGGGGTGAACTATATTGAGGCAAATTTCACGGGAGATAAATTCTTAAGCATTTAGAGCTACCCTGGGAATACTTTTAAAAAAGAAAATGGATCGAGTGATACGGTCCTATATTATCTACATTTTTCCATTATAGTTATAAAATTTGATTCACCCTTTCTTATGTAGTGTCAAACGCGATGTTCACATCTTGTACTGGCTCGACTCTGACCCAGTTCTTATGAGGTTGGAAACATCCTTCAGTCACGAAGCAATCATATTAATGATTCCGTAAATTGAGAAGTAATTTATAATGACATAGGTACTCTATAAGATTTGGAAAAAGAGACCTATTTTAATACATTTTTAATGCACGACAATGATCGGCTAAAATAACGAGCCATATATGTTTATTAAGGGGTACAGAAAAACGAACGATATAAATTAATTTGTATATTTAGAATTAACCTTTATAGAACCATGGTACCGCATGTAATTTTATTAGGGTCACTGTCACTAGTATTTTAAAGGGTCATTGAAGTGGTCGTAGATCATATATTTTCAATTGTACTAGGTTTTATTAAGGGGCTTTTTCTCAAACGGTATATGCCCGGGAATAGGTCTTTCTAGACGGAAGTTGCACAGGATGCTGATTAGGATATCTAAAAGCAAGTTGCGCTAGATGAACGAAACTGGTATTGAGAGAAAAGTGGCATTGAACCAAGCCCAAAGCTACTGAGCTTTGCTTGATCTTTTATACTAAATTTTGTTATTGTTATCTTGATAGTACATCATATAGTTTTTGAATTAGGCTTAATAATTGTTTATATAACACTCAAGTTCAAATTTAACTCTTACATGTGTGCTTTTTATTTAATACGAAATTTAACTGCTGAACATAAATAGTGCATGAACGAAATTTTCAATTGAAATTTAAAAACACTATTTATCAAGATGCGGATTCCGGAACAACTTGCTCGGCTGCATATATAGCGTGTAAAATGAAACTCTTGCATTGTTATAAAAGTTTGTTAACTCCAAGGATTTTAAAATATACTTATTTTTTCTCGCCCAATAACCTGTAATAAAATACAAAAGAACTGCTGCCAGAGATTTTCGATATTTTCATTTGTTTTCAAAATGTTTGAAAATTTTGATATTTTTATATACAAAAAGTCTAACTATGTGAGACAAATATTTGTCACACAATTTATGATTTATATTGTTAACAATAGATAGAGAAAGTATGAATATAGAAGATAACAGAAGTTGAACCCAACATACGAAATTTCAAACGTGAATCTTCATAAATTTTCACGCTCAAAATGGTCCATTCAAGCCTCATTTATATAAAATTATCAACATTTAAAGAAATTAAAATATCGAAAACCGCTAGACGGCATTGCTTGTATTTTATCAAAGAACATTTTGCTGAGGCAAGAGAAAAATAAAACTCTGCTTTAAAAATACTCTGAGTTAACAAACTTTTCCTAAATGCAAGGATTTTATTTCTCATCCTGGTATATATTATTACTCAATCGCCTATATACTTTGAGGACCAGGCAAATAAACACTGAAAACTGCATCGTGATATCCTACTTTGTTAAGAATTTGTTTCTATTGCTTTGATTTTTTTTCGTGGGTACTACTGAGTTCTGCATCTTCCGTGCTTAACTAATTGAATATCTTCAACTTGTGTAAGACTGAACTGTCGTAAGACTGAACTGTCAGAAGACTGAACTGTCAGACTTATCTTGAAATTGTCTGGTCAAGTAGCTACGCGAATCTAGGGAATACGGGAAATACGTTCTGTCTTAATAGGCGGAGTGCTGATGGCTCGGGCGGACGAAAGTGCTCGAGAAGTTTACAGAGCAGCTAAAATTCACCAGTTAGCAGTTGCAAAAGAACAGTTTGGATGTCTGTTCGGTATAGCCTTGGTAATAATAATTGTCACTTTAAATAGTGTTTTTAGAAATCTTACTTTGATTGCACATACACCTCGCTGTTGCCATCCTCAGTCAACAAACCCAACAATGTCTGTTACATATGTGGTAAAATCACCCTAAAGGCCAAACGAAAGTCTTTAAGCCTACTAGTAAGAAAAGCTTACGAGTTATATTTTGGTTGCAAAGTTGGAGATCAAGATTAAGCGTGGGTGCCTACCTAAAATGTATTGTTATTGTACACTAACGGATTGGTTAAATGACATTCCCAAAACTATGCAATTTGGAATACCAATAATTTGGCGGAAACCTCAGAACCACGTTGATGATTACTATTTTTGTTTAACAAAAATCGCTAAGTTTTCTGGTAAAAGCAAAACATATAATTGATTATTCTAATATTCGCTAGGCCATTAGATTTGTGCCTCATGATGCTTTAAGGGTACCTAAAACAAAGGCATAGCTCCTTGGATCTCGTCTGCAGTAGTGAAATCTTGCTCAAAAAGAGGTGAATATTTCTACGTGCCGGAAAAGGGAGTCTAAGCTGGCTATTTTTTTTTTTTAATGGAAAATTACTTGGTTTTCTGCTACGATATTTCAGGTACAATGAATAAACTTGAACTTTCGTATGAGCCTACCGATCAGCAACTTTTTATTGATTCTTCGAAGGCAAGTTGTCTAAAAGTACTTGGAAATCACAACCATCCCTTCCTGTGGATTATACTGTATTTATGAAGTAAGCATCTGAGAATATGCGTATATCACTTCAAATCATTAAATATAAAGATCAAACATTAAATACTATGCGGATTTAAGAGTTGTAACATTACTTATGGGACTGCAGAGTGGCTATACCAAATATTGTTATTTATGCGAATAGGACAGCAGAGCCATAAATCGACATTATTAGTTAATGAATGGTCGAAACGAGAAAATATTGTATCAGGTCAAAAAAATGTTCTTAATAGACCCTTAGCTAAGCAGCAGAAACACTTTTTAGCTACCCTGATGCATATAAAATTAACAAACTCTAAAAATTTTGTTAAAACCTTTAATGGAGAAGGAAATGCTTTTCTTTATTAGACAGATAAATTCCCGCGTATAAGTGAGGCAAGACTTTAAGAAGACATGTTCGTTAGTCGACAAATACAAGAACTTTTCAAGCACAATAATTTTGAAACTACAACTTGATCTCACATTCCGAATGATACTTCCTAGAGTGAGCATCCCTTTAGGGTAATCATATATGTTTTGGGAGGATTAGTCACGGAATGTCTGATTTTATAAAAGCCACTGATCTTAAAAGCAAGGCAATTAAAACGTTTCTCTTTTTTGTTTAACTTACTAGCTAATGTTATGTAGCACTAACAGTTCCTCGCACGCTACCGCTTCTTACTTGCCCCGTTGGCGTTATGTTCGCATGCAGTCCTCCAACCTCAATGTGTAATTCCGAAGGTAAACTATTTGGATATCGATATGGCATCCAATATGACATTATGTAACTGATTTAGAATATCCACTATGAATATAGTGAGTACTGCAGTTACATCAGTTGAAGTATATAGACCTTTTTCATTAGAGAAACTTATTTTTTCTTCAAACGTCAGTAAATCCGTCATTACTCGACTGTGTAGGCGGCCGTGAAGTTTCGTTTTTTCTCCGCCGGAGCTTTACTTTTCACTTTTCCGCCGGCGGAGGTAAAAGTGTTGTCATAGCAACATAGATACATACAAACAACAAAATAAGCGTCAACAACTCAAGATTTATCAAACTAAAATTTGTATGTATCACTCAATTTGTGCACTGCATTTCTAAAAATAACTAATTTGGGAACAAATTGGTTATTATTTAATCGAACTTACTCAATCACGGAATTATAACGCAATCGGAGACGCAATTTAAAAAAAAATAGGTAATTATTGTTGACAGTGTCCACTGACAGCTTTATGTTACATTACTATAGCAACAAGCTATGTCTATTCACCGATACCGGTCTAAGCCGCCTTGCGAACCCACTTATCTTTAAGAATAATTATTATTACTATTATAAAGATATGTTTTTGCATTAATTTGTCGATATTTGAAGAAAAAGCAGCATATTTTATTTGGAGGAAATGTTACTTTTCATGGCTTGCTCTCTATTACCAGCCTCACTCCGTTCGGCTGTTAATCACGAGCGCGCCATGAAAAGTATCACTTTTCCTCCATATAAAATAATATACTATTTTCGCATCCTTTCGATCACTGATAATGCTTTCTCATCATGGTTGATATCTTCAATATACTAGCTCAAAAATATTTCCCATTGCTCATAGAAGCAGCGCCTTTTCCCGATTATCATTACCATCGACAAAATTAAAAGCTCTCATCTCATAATTATTTGTATTATTATTACATTACCATGATCATTATAATAATTAATGTTAATAATTTATCATTATTTGTTTTTAGATAATGTTTAATGGAGCCTAAATTTATAATTTTGAATCAAGGGCTTAAAAAATTGGCGCAATATACTATAAGTGTTTACACTTGCTCTTGAGGATATATTTCACCAATGTAAATAAAAATGCTTCCATTCTTATTTATTTTGCCAGAAAAATTCATATGCCTCTGAAAATTAGTGCTCAGCCATTAGATTATTTGATGAAATCATGCTTCTTCAAATTATACCATCTCCACATGGACAATTCGCATCCGGTTGCACGACATTCTCAAGAACCTTCGCTAAACGAAATGAATGACTCACTGCTTTATTCTATGATAAAAAAAGCACAGCATCTTTTACATTTTTCTTCTGCTTGCCCTTTTATAGTCTTATATAATTGGAAGTAAAATATCCTGTTCTAAAAATAAGTGAAATAAATCTCTGGAAACCCGATGCCGGCGGGTGGTAGCTCATAAGGCTTTTTATCCTGTGATTAATCGCTTTTTCATTGGATCTTTTTTCGATTCGATTCGAGCTAACTGCACGATCAATGTTGCCACACAATTAAATTCGATTTAATAAAAATAGTGGGAGTAAGTTAGATATAAGTTGATCGTTTTAGGATTGAATGTGGCGTTTTCGCCGTTTTCTCACATTTTAGGGTAGGGAATAGGTAGATAAGACTTTTAATATATTATATCTCGTTTTGACAAATATCATTTAGACATTGGGCGAACATTAAAGATCATATTTTTTACACTGAGCTTTGATTTAATTTTTACAAAACCAACGTGGTATTAATTTTTGTAACTCTAACTCCAATAAGAAATTAATGATATTGTTCAGTAAAAAAAATTGTATCATGAAGGAAAAATAAGAAAACCGTGCGAAAATATATGTATGCAAATAATAGTATATTGTGCAACAAGTGCTGGAAATAAGACTCATGAGTGTGAATTTTTTTTTCAGCACGAGTAGCACACTATACTTTTTCTACGACTGCTACATACAAGGTGTGGAGTGTGGTAGAAAATTACATGTTATATGGGAAACTTTTTTATTATTGATTTATCAGAAGATTTTATGGCTAATGAAAGAAGCTGCGTGAAGAAATACTAACGTACATTTTGTTAAATTTAGGATATTATATACAGTGTAGGCAAAATATGAAAATGGTTCCTTCGTAAAAAAGAAAATTATGGAAATCAGCAGCTTCGAGATGGGCAAAGTAAATAGTTTAAAAAAATTAAACAGAAATCTTAATAAGTTAGGGGCAGTATAGGGAAATTTAGCACCAAATGTTGGAGGTAAGGAAAATTTAAAATTTCGGGTATTTGGTCTAAATTTTCTCAAAAATTAAAGCTTGCACGAAAATAGTAATTAAGGTTTTCTCTTCATATTTTTGTGCTGTGTTTATTGCTTTTGCTATCTTGAAATTCTCGATTTCGAAAATTTTAAATTTTACGAAGAATCATTTTCATAAAATTTCTGCGAAATCAATAATAAAAAGCTTTAGTGTAATGCATCATTTTCTACCACGCACCCAGTTGCATACACTAAGTTATTAATATAACTGCTAAAATGTTGTATACCTACATTACTATTTAAAGAACAGTTTAAACAATCATTTTTTTCAAGGCAATTAAAAATGGCATAAGTATATTATATTATTATATTCTATTCCATAAAACATATTACTTTTTACACAAAAACAAAACGATAGTAACGTAGAAAATTTAACCGAATACATTTTTATTACATAAGCATATTATTATTTAAAGTTAAAATTTATTTTAATGTTACAGCAATTATTAAAGTTAATCCCAGGAATTTGGTGATTTTTTAATACATTTTCCGTAACTGATATATTTATAGCGTTAGAGCATGAAGGCTGAGGATTTTCTGGCAAGGTCTGTAATTCTTCTGATTCGTGTGATGTAGGTAATTTCTGTAAAATGATCTACCGACTTAACGACTTTGAATTTTATTCTGAATTTTATTATTACACTTACTTGCTTTATAATTTAAGAAAAATCTGTTTTCCTCAATATTGCGTGGCCGGAGGTTAGCATTCCTTTTGCAGATTTCGTAAAAACTTACGGTTACTGTAAAGGATCTGAGTATCTTGTTTTTTGTATGGCGAATTCTTATTAAAGATGCAGAATTTAAATCGTCCATTTTGTCCACTTTTAACTGACAAAGT
>MU184394.1:87899-102591 GCA_016904865.1 Pissodes strobi | reverse complement strand
GAGGCATGAGAGCTGTAGGCCACTCTTCCAACGTAAAAAAATATGCAGGTGCAGCATATTTAATCACAATCATATGAAATTTCGTCTGGTAAGATACATTTCGATTTTGTAACTTCGAATGTATGCAGCCAATAAAATATAGCTTTTTTTTTTGGCACAAAGTGTTCCAGCGATAAGTATTTTTAGTTGCGGACTTTCTGATACAAGAAATCTTTATATATAGGGTGCCCCGAAAACCTGAAATAAGTATATCAAAATCGTGTATTTTTTTTAAGTGCAACGCCCTCCTATATTATTAAATTTTTGGATTTTGAGCATGTTTCATGCAACATGTTATACCTTTAGAGTTTATATATTCTGTGAGATATGAACAATTGCATTACTCGGCACCCTTATATCAAGAAGCCGCCGGTAAACCCCCCTTACCCGCTCCCTCCGAAGGTAAATTCTGCGTATGTGCGTGATGTCAACATTGTCTCATTTGTTTAGTTTTAAATATTTTCAAAATGTATCTCAAGCACTTACGTGCATAGTACTGCATTGAAATCTGGGACAATGCTTTCCGTTGGTGTAAATACAGCTTGAATAACGCTTATATTTCAATTAAAAATGTCAAAAAATTATGTCTAGCTGACATATTTTCTGACTGAAAAATTAAGAGAACTAGGAAATTTTATTTTATAGGCGTAATCAAAAATACAATAGTCAGTTTTACAATGCTAATCATCTGTCCAATATTTCTATGCGCAGCAATATTACAATATTATCTAAACATTAGTTTTTGTATAAATTATTTTAAGAACATGCATGCAGTGCCTTTTATTTAAAATATTTGAAAGACGAAATTAATCTTTATTAATAAATAAATCTAGCCCGGGGCGTAACTAGAAAATCTGTGAAAATCATCACTGGTAACTATTTTGGAATTCTTCGGAAGGTAGTTTCCGACTGTCTTTTCAGATACGCCAAAGACTTCGGGCATGTCGACATATCATTGTTATGCTTCAGATTTATTGTGCTTTTTAGCATTGAATAGATCGACCACACCGTTGAAGACTTGTATTTTCACGACATTTCTTCGAAATAAAGAAGGAAAACATTCTCTGATAACGTGAAGACTTTTCTTTCGTTTCTCCATTCTTCAAATTTCTGATACGCGCTTAGATATCGTTCCCTTGAGGTGTTAGGTAAGAGATTTTCGCTAATTTCTGCGGCTTTTTGGGATATCTCGGGGTGAGTGCATTCAAGTTCTTCTTGTACAGTCATATTATTAATATTATTATATATTAATTACTCTATTAAGCTTTTTCTCTATTTAAATTAACTAAGTAGGTTCATATACCACAGAACTGACGAATAACGATTACAAATAATTATTTGTTTGAAACAAAATAGTCCGTTCTCAAGATGACGCTTGCCATCCAATTATATTTAGGCACGTTTGCGCGACAGTTTGCATCAGCATAGCATTTTTAAGACTGCACTAAACTTGTAATCAGTGGTGGAAAATTACCGTAATATATATTTTTGGATATTTACGCCGGTAATTTACGAGTGTTAATTACCAAAATTAATTATAGTGGTAATAAATTTGTGTCGTAAATTACTGTGGTAAATATCCGTAATAAATTTTTGGCAAATAACAATAAATTACCGTAATTTACAGAGACGCACCTAGCGTGCACTGATTTACAAATGAAAATTACTATTTTTCCAAAGAAGCATGTACATAAAATTTCGTACACTGAGTACATTTTATGTCATTTATGAATATTTTGGTAAACTGGGCCTTTTACCTTTATCTCACCTTGTTTTCTGAATGGAAATCTTTGATTTTGTTGATTTCTTTCACGATATATCCCGAAACTCCGAAACGTTTTCAATTGGATTGATATCAGGGCTTCTTTAGGACCAAGGTAACAATTAAATGTTATTTTCCCGGATCCAGTCCGAAACTCTCCTTGCTGTCTGGACGGGGCAGTTATCATGTTGATATATAAAATTTTCTTGTTGAAATATATTGTTTACCGATGGTAACATAACATTTTGAAGGATGTGTATATAAGCTTGAGTGTTAAATCTTTGCCGAATATGGTGACATATTCCTAGCCCTCTGGAAGTCATATACCCCCATATATTAACTGAAAATCTTCCACTTGTTTTAACATGTTGGGTATATCTTTCTTCGTACCGTGTATTTGGGGGACTGTACACTCTAATCTCCCCGCTATAATAAGACTGAAAAATCTTCTCATCGGTAAATACTACCTTAGATCAAAAATCTATACCTTGCGGTAAATATTCCATTGCAAACCACATTCTTTGCTCTTTATTCATATCAGTCAAAAATGGCTTTTTAGTAGCTACCCTGTTTCTCAGTTCCGAATTTTTCCTTATTCGATTTCTTGCCGTTCTTCCTGTCACAGGAAAATTAGTTTGGTTAGACTGCTGTCTGAAATGGATTGTTTCGTAAATAATCTATTAGATCATTATCTTGATTTTCGTTGGCAATTTTTTTTCTGCCACTTCCAGCCCTTCTATCCAATGATCCTGTATTTTCCCATTTAGTTCTGAGGCTTTGTATAGTGCTTCTAGGTTTCTCAACTTGCTCAGCTATTCTTCGTAGAGAAACACCTTCTTCGAATAAAGGAATTAATCTCGCCTTCTCAAGTTGATTCATGTTCACAAACATTGTTAAAATGAAATAATTTAATTTTCAAATCAGGTGACACCGATAACAATTTGTCAAAAAGGGAAGTGTATTTCCAGGTGAACTAGGTATTATACAAAAGCCAACATAAAATTGGGATAAAATAAGTGTGCGAAATTTAATTTTTCTACAGCCGCACGCAAAATGACTAATTGCTAAATTCAAATAAATTCGCAAAATCGACGAATGCCGTGGATCCTTATTTTTGCGCTCTAGCGCGAACATGGAAAAGAAATTTCAGAATAAGTATAGAGAAAAATGTGGATTTAATTTTAAAAAATGTGGCTGTAGAAAAAGTTCTGTATGTTTTTCGAGCGCAAAGTAAGATTGCCGTTTTCGAAAGATTGCTGTGCTCCGGTACGCGTGCGTCGCGCAGTAACATTCTTTCTCAAGCGGCAATCCGTTACTTTGCGCTCGAAAAAAACACAGACCTTTTTCTACAGCCGCATTTTTTAAAATTAAATCAACATTTTTCTCTATACTTATTCTGAAATTTGCAAATGACTGTCAGTTTTGACATATTATATTCGGGCTTCGGGCATATTTAGAACAGGAGTGCCAGCCAAACTGTAAGAAACGCACGACTGTCATTTATTTATCTTTGGTTTCCATGACCATTCATAGCACACTCGACGGAAAAAGTGAGATTTTTCTTTTCCATGTTCGCGCTAGAGCGCAAAATAAGGATCCACGGCATTCGTCGATTTTGCGATTTCATTTGAATTTAGCAATTAGTTATTTTGCGCGCGGCTGTAGAAAAATAACTATTCCGTCATTGTACATGTATAAAAAAATTACTTGTCATAATCCTGTAATTATCACTTGGGAATGAAATTACAGTGTGTGTAAGTATCGAAGTATCGGTGTAGGACAAATAGTTGTTTCATTTGTTTGTGAATGAAACATTGTTTTTTCAATCTCATTTAATTTTAAAACGAAAACAACACAGAAGAAAATGAATGGCAATGAATGACAGTCGACAGTAAATCTCCGATTTGGCTAATAACCGGCAACCGGCAATAAATCCCCGAACGCATACTGCTCATATTGCTGACAAACGTGGTAAATTACAACAAAATACAGTCAATTACGATTAATGACGGTAAATAACGTCAATTATTTAGCACAAGAACCGGCAATTTTCTATGTAAATTATCAGTAAATTACGGTAATCAATTTCTGGTCATTTACAGTAATTTACAGTAAACTACCACGGTAATTTATCGGTAATTTACCAGTTCACATCACTGCTTGTATTGCATACCTACTATGTACTTAAGCATATTATGAATTTAATAAATAACATTCCTTTGTATTGTGTATATATGGCTATTTTTCACGCGTTGTGTGAAATATATAGTTTTCAAGAATTATTAGTAGTGCGTTTTTGGCAATTTTCAAAGCAGTCGTGGTATAGTATTAGTTTAAGAACCAGGGGCCGACAGACTATAAGTTTAGTATTTTACCAAAGTCATAATTTGGTTCAGTCACCCTCTCTTACCTACTATACATGAAATCGGGGCTAACGAAGCTCAACGGCGCCGGCGGCGCGGCGGTAGCTATGGACTCATTAAGGTGTGACAGGTGTAAAAATCAGAGCAACTTCGAAAGTATATCTGCAAAGCTGCCATTTAGATATTTTAATATATACTATTATTATTAATGACAAATAACAATGGCAGATGATTATGCCGGTTGTGAGGTCATGGCAGACACTTCTGAAAATGTAAAAAAAAAAATAAATTTTAAAAGTCTTTTAACAAACCTGAAATTTTAATATGTTATTTATGATAGAATTATAAGCCTATATTTATTGCGGCAAACGTTTTCTCCGGCAGACAGCGAAACCTTATCTACAGCTCTAGCATACGTATACATAGTACTCACACTTATTTTTATTAATCTGCATACAATTGAATATACTATCATGCATATAGAAGCTAATATAATTGTAGGAACAAACATATTTATTGACGTAATTTACAATAATAAATAGCAAAGAATAAAGATAATAATTGAAATTTTAATTTGTGTTTTCCATTGGTTTAAGGCAAAATATAAATTTGATAAATCAAAATAATAATAATTATTGTTGACGCAATTGAAAAGTAATATATTTTCATATTTATATCGTTTTTATTTTATCCTGCAATATCATCTTCGCCATCATTTTCATCTTCTTGGGATTGAATTTCATCATGTACTGGGTGTCCCATTTTCGATGATATTACGGGATATCTCACTTACGAGTAAAGATAGAGAGTTGCGGTTTTCGCAATATTTTGCTACTTTTTGGTGAAAAGAACGATGGTATAAACAAAATTTTCATAGCCCGCTTCGTTTCTGAGATACAGGGCGAAATTGAAAATAATGCATTTTGGGACCCCCCTCGTATCTCCGTTATCCTTTAACATATCGCAAAGCTAAAAAATTGTTCTTATACAGTTTTTGATGTAGAAATCAGTGGCGTGATCAGATTTTTGCTGTGAGCTGTCAATTTTTAGCTATAAATCAAACTTATGTTTTTTTAAATGGAACATCCAGTATATTTTTCTTTCGTTTGATTTGAAATATTATAAGCTTTATAAAAATATATAATACATTATATGTATTTTAAATAATAAGCCTAAAATTCATAATTTCACAAAATGTGTCTCGATACGACACTCTTGTATTTTTTTTTAATGTAACACCCTGTATATTTTTCTTTCGTTTGAATGGAAATTTTATAAGCTTTATAAAAATATATAATACATGATATGTATTTAAAATAATAAGCCTAAAATTCACAATTTCACAAAATGTGTCTCTATACGACACTCTTGATGAGTATAGTATAAGCATTGTCTTTTAAACAACGGTATAAGCATAAACTAACCCAATGGGTGCGTGTATGGTATAAGTATTAGCAGGCAGAGACCATTAAGAACAATAGAATGGTAATTTTTATTGGCAAGACCTGTCAGTGGCAAAATTTATATTTTCTGTGTAATATCGTATTTTTTACGATGGTTGAAAACGAAAATTACGAATATTTTGAAAAATATGACATGTTAGTCTGCTTTATACAGAGCAATGAAAACTCCCGTGAAGCTTCTCAACTATTATTCAATTTGTTTGTTTGAATATTTATTTACCTTTTGACTTATATGGGTTTGTTTTTTTAAGTATCATTTTAATTTATAGATATCCCGAAAGAAGGCATCCTGATCTTTTAATGTTTTCCGGAATTACGAAAAAAAATTGGTAGAACAAGGAACGTTGCCTCCGCCTTTACCGCGATTTTCCATATTATCCGTTTTTGGTAGGGGTCGGATAAACTTTCGATGTTCTCTTTATTCCGGAAAACATTAAATGACCAGGTTGTCTTCTTTCAGAATACCCATAAATTAAAATGATACTTAAATAAAAAATAAACCCAAATAAGTCAAAAGGTAAATAAATATTCAAACAAACAAATTGAATAATAGTTGAGAAGCTTCACGGGAGTTTTCATTGCTCTGTATAAAGCAGACTAACATGTCATATTTTTCAAAATATTCGTAATTTTCGTTTTCAACCATCGTAAAAAATACAATATTACACAGAAAATATAAATTTTGCCACTGACAGGTCTTGCCAATACAAAAATGATCATTCCATTGCTCTGATAATCTCTGCCTATTAATACTTATAACTTTGTTTAAAAGATAATGCTTATACTATGCTCATCAAGAGTGTCGTATAGAGATACATTTTGTGAAATTATGAATTTTAGTCTTATTATTTAAAATACATATCATGTATTATATATTTTTGAAAAGCTTATAAAATTTCCATTCAAACGAAAGCAAAATATACAGGGTGTTCCATTTAAAAAAACATAAGTTTGATTTATAGCTAAAAATTGACGGCTCACAGCAAAAATCTGACTACGTCACTGGGTTCTACGTAAAAAAGTATATAAGAACAAGTTTTTAGCTTTGCGATATGTTAAAGGATAACGGAGATACGAGGGGGGTCCCAAAATGCATTATTTGCAATTTCGCCCTGTATCTCAGAAACGAAGCGGGCTATGAAAATTTTGTTTATACCATCGTTCTTTTCACAAAAAAGTAGCACAGTATTGCGAAAACCGCAACTCTCTATCTTTACTCGTAAGTGAGATACCCCGTAATATCATCGAAAATGGGACACCCTGTACTGAATCGACTTCTGTAAAAATAGAATTCAAATTTCTAAATTGAGCCAAGCACATTTAAAGTGGAATTTATGTATTACTTGAACGATCCTCTAGCAAATCGTTGACAAAACATGGAAGTTGATCTCCTTCGATCCATTTAAAAGCAAATAAGCTTTCTTGCTCTATCCAACCAAGTTCCAGCGAGTTCAACGTAGTGGGAATTTTCTGGAAAGGATTTTTCCAAATGCTGGAAATGTTATGTACCTTTAAAATTTGCTGGTACAGTTCACTCTTACACGGTGATATAGAACTTGCGTCAAAATTGCGTACTTTTTTATGAAAATTTTCATTTAGAACTGTACCTTTGAAGTTACTCGCAAAAAGCTGGAACTTGCCATCATCCAAATATTTGGCAAGTAAACTTTTGAATAATGTTCAGCAGATCGTCTGTTAAATTAACGTCATCTAGAGCTGCAAAAGCTTGTTGAAATAATTTTTTTTTAATAAAGTGAGAGGTCTTTTCCGGTGAAAGCATGAAAACCAATCAAGCTTTTGGCTAGTAATTCCCTAATTGAATTGAATTTCAACAAACTTTTGCAGCTCTATGTGACGTTAATTTAACAGACGATCTGTTACACGAACTGTTTAACATTATTCAAAAGTTTACCTGCCAAATGTACAGGGTTATTCATTTTAAAGTAAAAATGATCTTTTTTTTTTAATTTCCCTGTATTTTTGTGAAAAACGAAAATAGCCATTTGAGGTATTTTTTCCGTAGAATTCAAAAATCTCACCAAAAAACATTTGATTTAAAAACCAAAGACTTACAGCGTGGTTGACATGTTTTTAAAATGGAATACCCTATATATTTTTATATCAATGGATAGAGCTCTTTACAAGGAAGTCACTGCTATAGGGGTTGCTGGATTTATTTCCAGCGGTTTTCTTACAATTAATTAAAAACAGTCCCCTAAGAAAATAATTTTTAAAGGATAGTTTTACCTGAAAAAGCTAGATAGGTATCATAGCAGTTTATTTGTCAAAGTCAAACATTTTACTTTTGCATGTATTATATTTGCAAAGTTTTATAATGAGGTTTTCATCAGATGAGCTGCTTCAAATTATAACTTTATTTTACAAAAGTGGAGAAAATGCCAGCGAAACTCGACGAAGATACATTGCAAATTTCCACCGAAATATATCGGTGAAAACAATTTTAAATCTTAAAACCTTATTTGGAGAAAGAAAATCGTTACATATTAGAAAAAGGACTAAAGTAAGGAAAATGAACCGGGATCGAGCTATTCTAAATTATTTTACCCGGAATCCCATGAATTCGATTCCTGATGCAGTCCGAGACTTACGGTATGGTCCTGCAAGAAGAAGAGTAACCTTTGCGACTATTCAGAGAACGTTGAAATATTTTAAGTATGCCCCATATCGCATCCTTCCAGTGCAGCATTTAACACTTGAACAAAAGCAACTGCGCTTCCAATTTGTTTCTCAAATTTTAATCCGAGAACAAGATAATGATCCTGCACTATTTCAAAGAATTCTTTGGTCGGATGAAGCCACATTTACTACATCGGGCATGTTTAACCGACACAATGCGCATTATTGGGCAGCAGAAAATCCCAGGAAATTTCAAGCTATTAAATACCAAGGAAGGTCTTCTCTTAATGTCTGGTGTGGTATAATTAACAACAGAATTGTCGGGCCAATATTCTACGAAGGATCCTTAACTGGCGGAAGATATCTCGATCTCCTTGAAAACGATATTGAGAACATTTTAGAAGAATTGCCACTCGAAACTTATCGCAATATAATTTGGCAACAAGATGGGGCGCCCGCCGCCTCATGCTGCTCGCCAAGTTTTGCAATTTCTTAACCAACGTTACAATGAGTGGATCGGACGTTATGGAACTAAAGTTAAAAAAAAAGACCATTTTTACTTTAAAATGAATAACCCTGTACATGCAAAAAAATCTAAGGAAGTGGATAATGGCAGGTTCCAGCTTTTTGTTGTAGCTACTAGCTACAACGCTACAGATGTAAATTAAAACTTTCATAAATAAGTACGCAATTTCGACGCAAGGTAAGAGTGAATTGTACCAGCAATTTTTAAGGGCACATTACACTTCCAGCATTTGGCAAATTGCTTTTCAGAAAACTCCCACTACGTTGAGCCCGCTAGAACATGGTTGCATAGAGCAAGAAAGCTTATTTGTTTTTAAATGGTTCGAAAATTATCAACTTCCATGTTTTGTCGGTGATTTGCTGGAGGATCGTCCAGTTAATTAATGATGTAAATTCAACTTTAAATATGCTTGGCTCAATTTAAAGTTTTCAATTCTATTTTACAGAAACCGATTCAGTAGATGATGAAAACCAATCCCATGAAGATGAAAATGATTCCGAAGATGAAAATGAAATGATATAAATATGAAAATATAATTACTTTTAAATTGCGTCAACAATAATTATTATTATCTTGATATATCAAATTTATATTTTGCCTTAACCGAATGGAAAACACAAATTAAAATTTCAATTATTCTCTTTATACTTTGGTATTTATTATTGTTTATAAATGTGCCCATTCTTCCCATTATCCAACTTACGTCAGTAAATATGTTTGCTCCTAATTATATCAGCTTCTATATGCATAGTAGTATGTTCAATTGTATGCGGCTTAATAATGTTAAGTGTGAGTACTATACATACGTATGCTCGAGCTGTAGGTAACGTTTCACTGTCTGCCGGGATGTCATAACCGGAGAAAACGTCTGCCCCAAAAAATATAGGCTTATAATTCTATCATAAATAACATTAAAATTTCAGATTTGTTAAGAAACTTATAAAATTTATTTTTTTTTACATTTTCAGGAGCGTCTACCAGGACCTCACAACCATCATAATCGTCTGTCATTGTTATTTTTCATTAATAATAATAGTATATATTAAAATATCCAAATGGCAGCTTTGCAGATTTACTTTCGAAGTTGTTTTGAGTTCTACACCTGTCACACCTTAATGACTCCATACCAACCGCAGTCGAGCTTAGTTAGTACCGATCTCATGTATAGTAGGTAAGAGAGAGTGACAGAACCAAATTGTGACTTTGGTGAAATACTTATAGTCTGCCTAGACTATATATTAAGATACTAGTTTTAAAAGACCATATTTTTTCGCACGAGCACGAAATTAGGATTCCCAACGTGCGAGTGTGCTAAATGTCTTTTAAAACGTATATTTTATACTATTTTTTTTATTTTGCAGGTTTTTTAATTAAAAACTTAAATTTATTCTAGTCGCGATCAAAATTTGGGCGGCCATCTTGTCACTTTTGACGTCTGTATTAGTAGGAATCCCATTCAAAGCGGTGTCAAAATTTTGCTAATGAGCCTTAACCTTGAACCATTTTGTTAATATCAGCAACCAGTCAACAAAAGTAGTGTCGAAAAGAAGTCCTTTTCGACACTCCTTTGCGTATCGAAATGGAATCATTTTGAACACAAAATAGAAAAAAAAACTGTGTGTTATGTAAAAGGAATGAGCTAATGAAAGGCTGGTCATCTGGTAGATAATAATAAGAAAATAGTGTAAAAATATATGTATTTAAACAAAATATGCAGAAATTAGTAAGCAAATGAAATTTACTCATCTGGTTATCGATCTGGTGTTCCGTTGTCCTAAATAAAAACCGTAGCATTACACACATTACACACCTGAAGAAAGATATTATGAACTGATGAATTTCTTGAATCAATGAATTGTTATAACAGTAAGAAAACAGATTTTTTGAAAGATATTCGTCTGGAGTAATCATATAATGTATATATGCAAAGATAGTTCAATAGTCCTAAGTTAGGGTTTAGAACCTTGGGTAAAACGCACTGTAACACCACAAAACCGAAACAGAATTTTTCCACTCGACGAGTGCTTTGCTAATCATGTTAGCTTCATCAGCCGTTGACTATATCCTAATTATCTCTAATGTTAATGCAAACATGGATAGCGAAACGCACGTCGCCATACTATGGACTATTCCGGAATCCACTTAATTTCGACTCATGTGATGTATCCTTTTATAAAATTTATATGTCCAACGTGTTCATTTTGCACGGGCAGCAAAAGGTGGTTGCATAATGATGAAGCTGTATTTTTTCTAAATGGTTTCGATCCACATTCATTGATTCCAAATTCAATATGTCGTTCGTTCACTCTTGGTTTGGAAACGATCTTGTCATCTTTCCTTCGGTGACAAAAATACCCATACGTATGCATTTATCAAATAATTATTTATTCATTAATAAACGAAAAATCAACAAAAATCGATTTTATAGAACAGTTAAACTTAAAATCAAAACAAAAAAACTTTTACGTCTTTATGTTAGTTACATCAATATTTTGTTGACCTATTAAGCCACTAAATAAATTTGGACCTTTCGTGAATTGTTCCTTATATAATATCAAAGGGAAGAAATATTATATTTTCAATGCATCTCGGATATTTATAAAGCCCATTTCTAGTCGTTTTAGAATAAAATGGCTACTCATTTGCTCTCTTGATATCCCATATTTTTAATAAAAAATTTTAAGATCTGAAAATTCACACTATATCTGCCTTTTGCAAGCAACATGCATGGCCAACAAAACGTACTTTGTTTAAGATAACTTCTACGTAGCCATTGGTGAGTAGTATACCACTGAATTTCGGCAGATCTCAATAAGTTTTAGCCATGTTTTTTGTCAGGCTGAAGAATTTAGGAACTGGCTGAGGATGATTCTAAATTAAATAAAATTTCTTTTCGGGCCGTATCGCTATCATTAAGTCTAGAAAATTGAGTTCCCAACAAAGAGCAAATTATAAAGTGAATGGGGTTATTTATTTTAAGGTTTAAGGTAAGTACTTATCAGTAGGTATCTCTTTGTTAATAGTACCAATGTACCGCAGCAAATTTCCTGCTATTTCAAATTATTCAATTACGCTTTTCGAAATCCATTTCTGTCAAAGCGGGCGCGAGATATCCTTGTAGTACGAATCCAATAGACTGCGAAAGGGGTATCCTATGCCTATCTCCTTTTAGCTCATAAAAGGCAGCGGTAACCCTACCGAATCTACGAACCATCTTTCATTGGCTCTAGCTTCCGCGAACCTACCCTTCGATCATGGGCGTCGGGTTCGCGACTCGCCTAGACATACACGGGCCATCCCTTTCAAGATGGCCGTCGTTTCCGGGAAGTAACCAAACAAAAGGATCCCAGCAGTTGCTGTCGCGCAGATAGACGCAATGACCAGAAGCCATCATGGATTTCGACTAACTCCTCCTCTTGGTTCTCCATTTCCGGAGATTGCCCCAAAACTTGCTTCTCCTCTGGCAGGATACTGACATTCCTTCTATAGTAGAGAGATCAACGTTATAAAAGCGAACCCTCCAATCAAGCCAACAAAAGTTCAACAGGTTGACCGTTCCAAATAGTGCAAGAGTTCGCCAGTTCTAAAGTCAGTTCTCCAGCTACATCGTTCTCCAGAAAGAAACAGAGTTCCCCGTTAAAGTTTACAGTTAGCCTACAATTTTGAGTCAAGTCTCTGAAGTTCTAAAGTTTGAGTATAAACCACCCTTTTAAAGTGAAAGTTATTTACCCAGTTAATAATTTCTAAAGTCCCTAGTCAAGTAAATGATAATTATTAGCCTAAACAGCAATGTGCTGTAGCGCGAAGTAATTCTACCTCCTCAGTGAAAATCCAGAATTGATTTAATTTCATTTAATTTCTCATTTCATAAAACTTGCAAGGCAAGTATTTCTCAAAAGCCTGGATCTGTCCCGCAGTAAAGTGCTTTTATTAAACGACCCGCCTTATAATTGACTCTCAGAAATCTCGTAAATTACGTTCGATAATTACCTACCGTTCAGGGCAATACTTGGTATATTTGGAAGGGCTGCTAGATTGCAAAGAATGTGTTTAGTGAGTGCATTGACCATATGTAAGTAGACAAGTGTATTTAAATAGCTTCATTACCCCTTTGACTGATTAGACTATATACCTATATATATATATATATATATATACCATATTAACATTTGACCGCTAGACTTTCTACTATTATAAGTGTCTATATACCATCTACCATTTAATATTGAACCAGTAATGTTGGTTAGGATTTATAGTGCCATTACATATTATGCAATAAATCGCATTTATGATAAATTAGCAGCTTTCTTTCTCGACCAACCCGCAGGGCGAGAAAAACACTTCATACTAAAAAGGTGAAGCCAACCCATATCACTAATTAACTTGTCACCTACCTAAAAAGCTCCATATAGGTCAATTTTTGTAACCGCTCGCAAAAATAAATACCATCTCGACCAAATAGAAAGGCAGGTTACGACACCAATAACACAAGAAACAAACTGTACAATCAATCAAAATATCGTGAAAAACAAATCAATCGTAAACGTCTAATTTTGACATATGTTTTGTCACCCAATATGTTACTCCTTTACTGAATTGTAAGGAAAATTCTAGGTATGTATAATGTCATATTCCTGTCTTCCTTGAATTATTGATAAAATTTAAATTTAATCCATTTTAAATTTTCGTATTCTATCGTCTGTTATCGACCTTCCATCTTAACCGAAATTTAGACCGAAAAATTTATACTTTCGGTAAAACCGGAAGTTGGTGCCCAATGATATATTACAGAGACCTAAAACAAAATGCAAAAATTCAAATTTCTACTCTCATATTTCAAAAACAGTAAGATGCAGGTATAGGAGGATATTATACATAAAATATATTTAGATTTTTTTTGGATTAAAGAATGTAATAATATTTACAATATTCCGTTTGAAAAAACAAAACATGTGTCAAAATTTTACGTTTAGAATGCTATTCTAATTGGTGAAAAACCTGTCACCTTTTGCATTTAGTATTTTTTGTAGCACCTGTAACTACCTCTCCAGGTATGGCACAAAGTCTAAAAAAAGCCTGTACATTATCGAGGCTTCCTTCAAAGAAATGCAGTTGATGGACACATCTCAGACACATACACCATTAACGCGGGCGTGCCTCAGGGCGAAATACTTTCCCCAACTCTGTTCCTTATCTATAGATGGAAACCAGTAATCCTGTTTACAGTTTTGTAGATTAGAAATTAGTTCGGGGAAACCTTTACCAGCCACTGAGACATATCGCCGCAGGCAGGAGAAAATTACAGCAATTAATCAAGATTTGGAGTGGGTTCGAACTTGGGGCGACAGAAAGTTGGTCCGGTTCAATGCAGCAAAACCTCAAGCAGCCACGCTTACCAAGAAAGCCAATACGGCGGGCCCTGACATCATTATGGCAGAACTACCGGATGTGTCGGTCAACAGCAATATGACCACGTTGCTTACATCGCAAAATCAGCCTCGCAGAAGCTTGGTGCGCTATTTCGCAACAAAAAACTGTATACACTTCAGCAGCTGCTCTTGTTCTACAAAGCGCAAAAAAGACCGTGCTTAGAATATTGCTCGCATATCTGGGAGTGCTGCACCGAAGCTGCTGGATTGCATTCAGAAGAGAGCTGTGCGTCTCATTGGTGGCCCGGAGTTGACCCGGGATCTGGATAGTCTGGAACACCGCAGACATGTGATCGAGATATCCGTTTTACAGATATTTTCACGGCAGATGTTCCCAGGATTTGACCCGCCACATCCCACCCCCAGCAACGCTTGTCAGACAGTGAGAGCGCACCAGTTCGTTGTGCAACTGGAAACACCTAGACATAGAACATCGCTTTACATGAACTCCTTTATCTGGCGCACTGCATCAC
>MU184394.1:0-52899 GCA_016904865.1 Pissodes strobi | reverse complement strand
TTTAATAGAGCAGCGAAACTATGTAGTAACTTTCTTCCATCATTCCTAAATAACAAGCACAAAACATTGGAAATTAATTCGAAGATAAATGTGTCGCTTCAGTATACTGAAGTGCTGTTTGTAAATAAGACCATATATCAAGTAGTATTTAGGGTAACTTGGAAAGATAAAATATCCCCTAATATGAGATGTGTCATCACTTCGAAGTCTCGAACAATGTTTCTAAGGCGTTCTTCGGTTGATACGTCGGTATTATTATTATCAATTTTGGCGTCGTCCTACTTAAAGTTCGAACCAAACTATATATTTTGGGGCTAACAGGACACGCTCAATGACTAAGTTATTAACATAGTATATTCTTGGATTAAGTTTAAAATATGACTACAGTAAAATAAAATTACTTGTAAGAGTCGATTTTTATTCAGATTAGTATTGAAAAATAGTAAGTAAATTTCATTAATCGTTTAAAATTAAAGCAGACTAACCCAAACTAACCCAATGGGTTTATTGCCTTTCTAGGTATAGGGTCTTGGTTTTATCCAGCCGGATATCGTGACTGATAATTTTTCTGATGTTTCAGAACTAGGGCCAAAAACCAGTATTCTTAAGAAAATACAATGAATTATGTTTTTTTTTAAAATTTAAATAGTATTTATAGTATTAATATTTTATTTATTTTTATTTAAAGAAACAGTTACAGTTGAAGAGAACGGGAACCTAGTTCCAGCAGATGTAAATGAGGTAGAAGAGAAGGGAGAAGACATGGAGAGGAAAATGAGAAGGAAGCTTGGCAGGAAGTGGGGGAAGTTGATGAAAAACAGGCTCAACAACCTGAAAGTCAGAGCAACCAGACCTCAAAACAATTGGGGGCTGTTAAGAAAAAGTCTCCTAAATCTACCCAACCTAAGTATTTTGTCTATTTTTAATGTAGTGGGTGGTGATTAAAACTTGTTAATATAGTAGGTATAGTTGTTGCACTATCTGGTTATATGCTTATTTCATTATTTAATATGCTAAATATGTGTGAATGTAATTCGCTGGTAAATTTCTCTTTTTTATTTCATCTATTACTAGTATCGCAAACATAAAAAATAAATGTCTCACATTATGGACAGTTCATACAACAATTCCTACTCCCAGTTAATTTCACTTAAGAATGCTACCATTTTATAATTTATTATAAAATGATGCTACTAAACTTCGTTGGGGTTTGGAACCTTCGGCAACATGCACTAAAACAGAGTTATATCCACAATACCGAAACAGAATATTTGCACTCGACGCGCGTTTCGCTAACCATGTTAACATCATCAGGAGATGATTAAAACTAAAATTAAAATCTACCTAACTCCCTTTTATACTATTGTTTGCTTAATGGTTAACTTTCCTCTTAGCAGAGAGAGATTTTATAATGAAAAGGAAACGATTAGGAATATAGCGAAAGTTAATGGTTTTAATACTAACTTAATAAATAAACTAATTAATAGGCATTTGTTTAGAAAGACCATTAGTGATTCCACTTCTTTCGTTAAACAGGATGAAAATACAAAATATGTTTCGATACCGTATAATCCTCAGTATACTAGAGGACTCCAAAAAGTTTTTAAGGAAGTAGGTTTAAACTTAGTATACCAGACTCAGTTTAACATAAAGAAATTATTAGGTGGTCCAAAGGACAAAATTGAAATATTAGAAAGAAGTGGAATATATGAAATTAGATGTATGGATTGTAACCAAAAATATGTTGGGCAAACTAGAAGATCTATACAAACAAGATTCAAAGAACATATAGCTCATTTAAAGTATGCTAGAACAGAAAAATCAAGTGTTGCCGAGCATGCTTTTGATAATAATCATAGAATAACAATTAAAAATTTAAAATTAATTCATAATATAACTGATAGGAGATTATTAGACGCATATGAAAGTATGGAAATTATTAAATGTAAGAATAGTTTAAATAGAGATAGAGGGCCTATTCCGTATAGTCCATTGTATTGGTTGATCAAGCGTGACTAGTGAGATCATCTCCTGATGATGCTAACATGGTTAGCGAAACGCGCGTCGAGTGCAAATATTCTGTTTCGGTATTGTGGATAAAACTCTGTTTTAGCTACTAAACTTGGAAAGACAAAACTGCATTTTGACTAGTGTTCAACTGTGAATAAGATTATATGGACCTTACCTCAAAGTTTTATGTAAGACTAATATGATGCAAAATTTTTGGAAAAGATGGTGGTCCTTAACGTATCTAAATTATATAGAGTCACCCGAAGAATGAATTTTATTTTTTGAATATCATTATCGACACTTTCATTTGTATGCAGATGCCGTTAATTTCCACCTCCCAAAATGAGATTATTTATATGTAATTTGTCATTTGTCGGATCAAAGTGATCATCCTTATACACTCCTGGACAAAAAAAGTGGACAAACAAAATTTGGTTTAAGATAAATCACAAAAAACTTTTTAGGTTTTATATCGATTTTGATAATTATTTATCAAGTTGCAGGGGCTTCGCTCATGACCACTATGTAATATATCAATATTTAATGAATTTGTTGTTATACAGTGTAGGATTAAGATATATTGTGCCCTAAATATCTGAACATTTTGTGGAAGTATTTAACATTAAAATGAGGAGTCTATGTATAAAGTTTTTAGGTCATGTCATTTCTTAACATTTCATTTCTTATGTCAATATCTTTATTTTTAAAATAATAACAAGTTTTTAAAGGGAACTAATCAATTTGCAAGAATATGTCCCTTATGTATAAAAAATCCCATTAGAGGAGTGCATTTCTCGGAAAATTACAGCGATAATTGCACTGTAGAAACCGAAAGAGCACAGCGATAATTGCATGGTACGTATCTATGGTAATTCCATTGAAAATTTGACAGCGACAATTTATAAATAACGTCAAAGTCTAGTGAATATATAGGTATTATTAAAAATGTCTCGTTTCGGATTAAAAAAAAATCGTATTTTGGATCTCTGTACTTTGTTTAGAGTTACATGTACGTTTTTGTATTAAAAAAAGAATAAAAATGTATTTTTTTAAAACCATGTCCTAATTCGGGAAATATTCCCCCGAATTACACTCGTGCATCAAAATAACCAGACAATTTTGCATTCGAGCGTGTTGTCCTAGAAAAACTGCATTCGGTCATTTTCATATTCTCCAAAATATGAAAATGAACTCATGCAGTTTTTAGACAACACGCTGTCATGCAAACTTATCGGCAATTTTGGTGCACTTGTGCAATTACTTCCGATAACAAATATTAAAAGCACTATATTTTAATCAAGCGACACTAGAATTTAGTTGCCTAGTAACGTTATGATTAGTGTTTACGTTGTTTGCATTTTTGTATCAAATTGCTTTACAGGACCACGTAGTAACATCTACTGTTCTTAATCATCGGCTTGAAAAAATACGTGGCACAAGAGTGTCTGGGCGTCGTGGATTACATAAACAGGGAGATTGATATTAAGAAGGCCAGCTGCTTGTCTAGCTTTACATGCAACCCGTCGCGTCGTGCTCAACGATTACATTTCCCCGAAAACAGAGAAACAGTAATAACAAAGATTGGGATGTGTGTTATTCAGACGAATCGCGTTTTGTTTGCGCTCACCGGATGGACACGAGCATTCTCTATGAACACTTTTTGGAGGCGGTAGTATTATGGTGTAAGATGGAATTTCATTACGTGCTCGTGTGAAACCTGCCTTAAACGTTGGATGCTAAATATGTAACCTTAATTGCTAATCGTTATTTAGGCTGCTCCATAATAATATGCCAGGTTTACTCAGCGTATTGTATTTTTTTTTAAAGGCGTGAATTTATATCCTGGCAGTTAGGGTAAGGTGCCACTAAACTTTTCTTACAAGAAATTTATCAATGATTTTTGATCCTTAAATTTATAAATATAACCTATAAAAGAACGTTGAGAAAATTTGAATATACAGATTAGTTAATATCTTGACTGCAAATTACCAAAATAAACATCATGATAACCAATCACTTATTTATTAAAAAAATAAACTTACACAACTTTTTTAGGACAATTAATCATATCTCCAATTTGGGGTTTTCAGTACTGGTTTAAACCAATACATATCTCACTGATAAATCAAAGCAACATCAGATAATACTTGTTAACTATGCATTATAACTTTAAGATTAATATTAATATTATCCAGTTCTTATTGTATATCAGGCCCGCCGCTAGCTGTTTCGTCGCCCGCGTGCAATACCGATTATGCCGCCCTACCCTATTACTACTTACTCTGAGTTTTGTCAAAAAAAGGATAATTAATGTTTTCTCATTTTGGAGGGGAAAAAACAACTTAATGAAGATAAAACTTTTTTTTTAAATAATTAAGTTATTATTATTTTTGTTTACAAAAATTTAACTCTTCTTGCCTTTACATTTGCGAAATCTTCTATCAATCAACTTTCTTGTATCCAAACTGTCTAAAATTTCATGTTCAATTGAAACTATAGCTAAATAACTTAGTCTTTGCTGAAGCATTGTTGATCTTAAATAGTTTTTGATAATTTTTTATTTTGAAAAGGATCTTTCACCAGGTGCAACTGAAACCGGCAGTGTAAGTAATATTCTTAGCGCTATTGCTGTGTTCGGAAATGTTGAAATTAAGTCATTGGTAAAAAGATATTGTAATAAGGTTGGTGGATCATTAGACTAGTATTCTGCAAAATGCAATTTTAATGCAATGATTTCATTAAATAAATCAATACCGTCAATGTCTGATTCACTATTTGAATCATCTTTAAGTTTCAGATTTAAATCTTTACAATGTTTCATTAACTCATCATTGGAATAATTAAATAAGTTGAACAGTAATTATTGTGATAAGTCTATAAATAAACGTAGGTTAGTACTTACCAACTCAACTAGCATTTATGGTGGCAGATACGTAACTGCTACCATCAAAGCCACCACAAAGTGGGCGGTGACCATCGGCGGCTACGTCGTATATTCGTAGCTGCTAAGTAACTGCGACCAAAATGGGGAAACATTTTTGAGTAGCCGGGTAGTGTCTTGGGTAGTTTTTGCCACTAACAGAGTTACGATGATGTGTTACTATAAAGTAGCCTACTGGTGAATGCGACTTATTTGTTACGAAGCTGCCTAGTCGCGGGTTCGTGGCAGCCAAGTGTTTTCCACCGACATGTGAAACTTTCGTTAAACTGTTAAACTTTATTCGCAGCGACCTCTTCATGCAATTTTACACTTCATAAAAATAAATGTCATGATGGAAAATAATTACGGAAGCCATCATTATTTTTTTGTTATTTACCATGCGATTTTAACGCCTTTGTAGGTAAATTCCAAAACGCAATCGACTTTATTGAATACAATAGTGGGTTTATATGACAAAATTTTCGAGCGCCTCTCAAAACATTTCAAATTACTATATTATTTGCAATAGAAATTGATGTAGTAATAAAAAAATATATATTAATTTGCTTGAAACTGGCGTGAAACTTTAAAATATTAGTCCACCGTCAAAAATAACAAAATAACTAAGGAAAAAGCCATAGTCTTGGTATATTTAGCTTAAAAACGCAAAATGTTTGAGCCATTTGGTTGTTCGTCTGAAAAGTCATGAAAAAAATATGGCCGTTTAATCCGAAAAATACTTTATAGTTCCATATGCTTCCACAAAGTACCGGGAACAATAATATATTAGGCCAACCCTACCAGTTTGGAACTTTAAAATCTTCGAATTGATAAAGTGACAATTGTAACTACCCAGAGGCGACTTTATAGAAACAATAACTTTATAGTGACCTAGGAAGGTAGCAGTAACCATTTTGCTACTTTCAATGCTACTATAAATTAGAAGTAACTAGTTGTCGTGGCCGCGACTACTCCGGAACTTAAATTGTTAGTTACTATAAAGTAACAAAAACTTAATGGAGGCATTATGGTAGCACTTGTTAATGACCGCTGCTTTAAAAAGTTACTATAAAGTTTCTGGTCTTTTATGGTGTCATATTCGAAGATTCGGGTAGTTCCCGCCACTTCTTTAAATTAACTGTATGCCACTTGCAATCGGGGTGTTTATTTTGCACTTTTATGGTAGGTAGGCACTAACCCGTCACTCTGGAAATATACTTAGAAGTGACTGTTCCTTATAGAGTAACATTTTAAGCGGCAGGGTGGGTCTAGGAACTATACTTTAGGGGCAGTGCCATTTTAAAAAGGACTGGGAACTATATTTGCTAGTTGGGAATCTTACCATAATTACGATTCCTTTGCACTTCTGTTTTATACTGACGGATGATTGAATTATAATTACACTAGACAAGTTTAAATATCAATAGTTAAGCTGAAACCCACCTCAAAAGAACTATTAACAAAATAATTGCAATTTAATGTGCCATCGTTCCTATTTATCTACCAAAGCACTGTTCTAATGCGTACAAGTATCTAGGTACCTAACCTACCAATTGAGAAAGAAGCACAAAGGGGATTCCCCTAACTTCGCCAGTCCTGTTTTTCATAGAATGACAGACGACATTTGGTAATGCATCTTAGTTTTAACGGATGCCAATAGATGGCGGTTTTAACATCATTCGGCCGAATTTTTTTCTATACTATGACATATTTTCTTATACCCTCAACGGGCACGCCTCGCGCGCTCCAAGGACAGGACGGGCTAAAGGACATTAATTGCTTTATTATCCTTTTTGTGGGGTTTTGTCAAAAAAAAAATCAATATTTTAATATGAGCTACTATGGCGAACGGACTACACAGGGAAAGGCCATACGACTATTGCCGCCAAAATGAGTAGGGATCTACCCATTATTGCGACCAAAGGCAATATTCCAGATGGCAGATTAAGACTGAGAAGGAATTTCCAAGTGGAATTTCCATCAAGGGAAGAGTGGCTGTCAGGCCAGGTACGTACGCCGAGCGGCGTACACGCATGGTACACTGACGGCTCATGGATGGCTAAAACACAGTCATCCGGAGCCGGTGTATACCTAGACAACACTAAATCAGGAGAAAGAACTTCGCTGGGGAGATATGCCACTGTTTTCCAGGCGGAGGTGTTTGTAGCAACCAAGGCGGAGGTAACTGAAGGTGTAGAGAGTATATATGTTTACTCGGACAGTCAAGCCGCTCTCAGGGCGATCCAAAGACCCAGGGCAAGCTGTAAGCTAGTTCAGGAATGTAGAGACGCCCTAGACAGATTGGCTGTGCGCAAGGAAGTAAGACTCAGATGGGTTCCAGGGCACATTGGCATCGAGGGCAATTGGCAAAACAAGGCTCAATGAGCCACCTCGTCGGTCCAGAACCTGGTCTGGGCTTAAGTAAAAGGCAAATCTCTCAGGAACTAAATAACTGGACCTGGAACAAGACAAAGCACAATTGGAGGGGAAAAGAAGGATGCAGACAAGCCAACGAAATGATTCTAAATCTTGACGGATCCTGAGCAAGGCGACTGCTAAAAAAGAGCCGAGAGGACATCAGGAACTTGGTAGGTATTCTGACTGGGCATGGAAGCCTAAACAGACATCTGCACCTTCTCGGCGTGAGGGACAGCCCACTCTGCCAGAACTGCGGGACAGGAGAGGAGTCCTCATACCACTATATGGGAATTTGTGACAGGTGGAGTCGCCTAAGGAGGAAGATACTGGGAGCACCAACACTTGCTCGGGAAGATCTAAAGGATCTGGACTGGGAGGACGTCCTCACCTTTATCAAGGTGACGGGCCGTTTCAGTGCGGGCCGGGTGTTGGAAGTAACCAGGTAGGGGAGGGCGGATCGGGGATGGTGAAAAGGGATTTATAGGCCTACTTACCGGGCCTCGCCCCCCCCCCCCCCCTTACTACTACTACTACTACTGCTACTTGGGGTTAAGGAAACTATATATTTTTAGAATCTGCATTAAATTTCCCTCATTTTGATGTATAATTAACAAGCTCTTATTAAAAACAGGCCCCCCTAGAGAATTTACCAACAAAAACAGATTTTTTTACCTCATAAAAAATTGTTGTGGTTCCTCCGTGATTGCTCCGCCACCTTGTAATCTTTTGCACTCAATTATGATTATGAAAAATTACAAAAAATTATAAAATGCCTATTGGTCGCGGCTACCCGGTGACCGGCTAGCCGGCGCTGGATTTGCCGCCCCCTGGCCATGCCGCCCGTGTGCGGTGCACGCCTTGCACGCCCGCTTACGGCGGGCCTGTTGTATATGTAGAGCTAGAAATTATCTGTAGGTAAAATATTATATTATATTATCAATCCCGTGGCAATAAACAGTCCTCAATAATACCAAACCAATAAATTAAACTCTAAGGTAACTAGCCGTTAAATATCAATAAGTGAACGATCTGAGCTCGTCGTCGGTTCCGAAATCAAGGCGACAAATTAAATTTGCAAATTTCAATTAGGTGAAATAAATAACTGCCATGAGTTTTACAGCCAAGCACAGTAAAAATTAAGCAACTAAATTCCGTGGAATTAGGTCACATGTGATTGCGTCACCCAGAGAAAAAAGGCATTGGTACTGCTAACTGACGGCGGAATTAGCCAGGTCAGCCGGAAATTCTACTTCACCCAAGGAATTTTGTCCCTCAGAAAGTAATCGGCCATTCGAGAAGATCCTCGTTAAATGATAAATAATTTTAGCCATCTTAAATAGAAAGACTCGTATCGAACGTACCATTAAAAAAAGGGTCACACACACTGGTTCATCACAGAACGTTTATGGACGATATGGCTGGTATTTTCAGAAAACATACATTCCACTGAATTTGTTTAATATTCTAACGGCACTATCAGGCGATAGTTAGACCTGAGAGTCAAAAATATTAAAGATAAATTCGGATACGGAGAACGACTTGCACGCCTGTAATGTTCAGGCGAGAAGGGCTATCAATTTTGTCACAAAGTAGTATATACTCCCTTTGTCAAGTGGCGCATCAACCAGATGTAGGTACTCTATCTGTCAAATAGGTCTGAACTACTCTAGTAAGGTTTTGAGGAGTAAGGTAGCGAGAGTATCAATATCATAAATTAATCAATAAAAGGAGAAAATTGCAATATTGTATTCAGTAACATTTGCAACGTTACATATGAAGCCCTCGTGTAAATTGAAAATTATGCTTTAACTGCTATCCGCTCTATCATGGAATGCTTAGCGAACCACGTCATTCCTTTCAGTTCATTTGTTTGTCAAAATTGGTGTTTAATGCATGATGATGCCAGGCCTCATGTCGCAAGAGTTGTCAACGATTATTGAGATGAAATGAACATTATTAGACTGGCCTCCTAGTAGTCCTGATCTAAACTTGATTGACCATGCGTGGGATATGTGTATGATCTTCTATTTGATGTTCTTGAAGAGTGGGAAAATATTTTTCAAAGGGTAATTGCCAATTGTGTTTAATCATTAGCACGTCGCATGGCAGCAGTTATTGGAGCATGAAGAGGCAATACGATATTAGTGTCGATTTGTATATTTATTATCAGCAATGTTTTTAACTTTTGCTTTTGTTTTAAATTGTATAGTGTCATTTAAAAAGTGTATTTACTTTAAAAATAATGTTATTGATATCGATAAAAAAAGAAATATTAAGAAACGATGAGGCTTAAAAACGTTATACATAGATAGACCCATCATTTTATCGTTAGATCTTCCACAGAGTCATCAGAAATTTAGGGCAAAATACAACTTTTAGTTCTATGCCGTATAATATCGAATTCATTAAAGTGTTTATATCAATATTAGATAATAAAACGATAAAGACACCTATAACTAAATTATCAAATTTGATGCAAAATTTAAAAAGTGTTTAAGATTGGCAAAATGTTATTTGTACTTTTTATCCAGGAGTGTATATTGAGTATTTCATTGGTTGGTGAAATTTTATGAAAATAATGCATTTTATTTAAATGTGTTTTAACATTATCACACGCTTCTTATCAAATTGGCAGAAAAAATATAGCATAAAAGAGTATGCGTTTAATTTTAAAGACAAATTCTTCATTTGTGTAGCAAAACTTATGAGTGAAGTTATTATTTTTCTCAACATGTTAATGGATAAAATTTATGAGTGATCCCTAACTTAGAGGAAGTGAATCCTATTTTATTAATAGAATATACTCAGTTTTAAAATCTACCGACATTTATAAGTATTGACACATTTCAGATAAAATTCACTATATTTAATATTTTGAAATTATCGGTTTCGGAATCCAGATATATATAGAATATGAAATTGATTTAATTTTCGCCGAGCTGCAAACATTTAGTAGACAAAATAAGTAGTTTCTGCACTCGAGTCATAAAATTGTTAAACTGTGCATTTTTATTATGTTCGAGTAAACTGCGCGCTCGTAAATCTTTCAGGGAAGTATTTGCGTTGATATACTTGCAGCCATTGAATTATTAATATCGAGCAGGGGCTTTTAGCTTTAAGAAAGCATAACAAGGTAATGTTATTCCGAGACAAGATTAGAGTAAAATAATTGTGAGAAGAAAATTCGTAGCAAAACTACTCCTCAGAAGAACGAAAAAAAGTATATTGAGATATCTACTAGTTTTAAAAGACCATATTTATTTGTATAATATCGAAATTAGAAACGGTGATGTGGTAAATCCTAGAGACCCTTTTCAAAACGATATAACACATTTTGCTAAGGTGAGCCTTGACATAAACAGTTTTGTTAATATCAGTGCTGCCAACCTTTGAAATAATTACAAAATATTGTCGAAAAGAGCTTCTTTTCAATACTGCTTTGGGTGTTGAAATGAGACCATTTTGAACGAAAAATAGAAAAACACAATGTTAGCATCACCTCTAAAATGTTGTAGTTTGACAACGATTTGGCGAATTTTGATAAGCTCATCAAAATTCGCCAAATCCTAAATTGGAATTTCCCGTCGAGGTGCCGCTCTGCGCTAACAAGGATATTTGGATATTATACAGTTGAAAAGGCTGAGAAGAAGGTAGTCCAAAAATTAAAAGAGCACTTGCCTCAGTACTTTTGTTGTATTACATAATAAGCGCGATTTGAAGTTCAAGTGAATAGCTCGAGTAGTTTTTGTCAGTTTTTTAATTTCAGCCTTGTGACGATAAATAACGACATTTTCCAAAAATAAATAAACGATTTGTGCATCAATTTAAAAGTGCTGTAGTATGGAATAGTTTGAGTTTCAAAATAGAGTTTTTCTTCTATTTTGGAAGTTTTTTTTAATGGAGACGTCGTTGCTAGAATAGATCTCTTTCAATGCGGTATCACGACTTTTGCTAAGGGGAATTTGTTTGGGAAATTGTTAATATCAGTGCAACCAACTTTAGAGAAAATTAGGGGGTAAAGAATGTTAGAGTCCGTCGGGCAGATATACGAGAGACTAAAAAATATATTTGATGTAAAATATCTAAGCAGTCCACCTTAGAATGAAGAACTTATGCAGAAATTTCAAATCAAGTACTGCTCGCCGATCTTGTAAGGAGGAAAACAAATGCCTACTGAGTTGATTTTCGTGAGGAAGGCCAGTCGCAGGAAACACTATTAATTCTAAAAAACGTCGTTGGAGTCTTTTGAGTAGGTTTATATGAACTCGATAAAAATGCGAGGCCAAGTAACAGAACCATACTCCAATTTAGATCTAACAAACGCAAAATACAGCAACTTCAAAGTATCTACATTGATAAAGTCACGAGAGTTTCTGATGACAAAACCTAAGGCCCTAAAAGCAGATTGTGTAATTTCAGATATATGATGCTTAAATGAAAGTTTGTTGTCGAAAATAATCCCAAGGTCGTGAAAATTTGACTCGCGACCCTTAAATTACCTCAATGAGGTATTTAAATTAATAAGTTATACGTTGAAAAGATAACATTAGCGCTCACAAATAAAATATTATACAAATACTAAATTATTGTGGTGATACTTATGTATCAGTATATTTTTATCGGTATTACTTTTGTGTGATTTCTGGCGTAACATTGAAGATGATTTTTAGTTTGAGTTACATACCTCAAAGATAATGATTGAGATACACACGTCTTGCTTTCTAACTGTTTTTAGTGACTCGCGTAAGGAATTATACTAATTTATTTCATTATGCAAAATCAACCCATAATCGAGCGTGTGCCAAATATAGTTATTTGGACAACTATAGCGGAAAGTCCAATTTCTGCTCGCATTGCAAGCACTATTTCACCTATGGCCGCTGTTGGACAAAAAACTCTGATTTTACACATTATTATTCAACTACCATCCAAATCTATAATTTAAATGCCTCAATATATTGTAACAGTCTGATTTTGCCACTATAAAAGATTATAAATTTTATTTCATACGCTGCATTTAACAACAAAATTTTATATAATTTGTGGCAAGAATTATTGAGTATTAACCTTTTCGGTTAATTAATTATACATTAATTTATTTGATTTGTTGTTAATAAGTTTAGCGGAATTCCCGTTGCAGCATTTATAATTTAATTAATAATAAATAATTTTTTATTACGCATGCATCATAGTCAGCGATTATCGCACGCTGCAGCGTGCTTAAAATGATGTTTATGATACGCCTACTTTTTTAAAGGTTGTTATAGAAACATTTGATCATGTCAAATGTGACGGATTAATATATTCGTCAATATATCCTTTAAGTTTAATATTTAAAACGTTTTTGAGAATATGATGCATTCGTAATAAAAAAATAGCGTATGATATACGTGTATAAGAGGCCTTTAAAGCCCTTGCGACTTACAAAACACTCCGCTGCGCGTCGTGTTTTGAAATATGTCGCGCGTGCTTTAAAGGCCCTCTTATACACTTATATCATAATATACTATTAATATACATACGATTAGTATTACATAATATGTATTAGCTTTTATAACACTGTTGTGGCCGTAAGTGGCTATTCTCATCATCCTTTTTTATGTTGTCCTCTAGCACTTTGTGACTGTGCTTATTTTGGTGGATGATCTGTTGGCTAGCTTAGGTTTATCAAACAACTAAAATAAGAATAATTGTGATATTAGTTTAATTGCTTATTTATATTTCAATAATTATGTTTATTTGCAGTTCTGCATTCAAGTACTGACTTAATAACCTACCTTTGATCCTCGTTAGATCGGTCAAGTTCATATGCAACTTTCGGTTTGTATATTTCACTTCTAATCTCAGACTGATATGGCTTTTACTTGTTGGGGTCACTGATTTGCTTTGAGATACTGCTGCTGCTTTATTATTTATCTGTTAGTTTATGAAGAGTTGTTATTTATTTTTCTTTCCCTTCAATAGTAAAAACTAGCACCTGCTGTTTATTTTCTTCTAAGACTTGTGGATCTCTGCATAGATTGCTCATTGTTGTTTCTTCTCATAGTCCTCTAGGGATTTAGGACCTATCCCTCACAAATTTCCCGATGGTTTTTCCTTACTTTACTTTCAATCGTCAATGTTTGTTTTCCTTTATTATATTTTAGTGGATTTTGTGGTTATTTTGTAGTTTCACCTTTTTGCCGATAGTTGGGGACTTTGACATTTGGGCCTTCTTCTTTATATCTATCTTCGCAGGTAGCATGATTCAAGTTTTGTGATATTCGATTGGTAGCCCTGAGTATTAGTTTACTTTCCTATAATTGTTGCGGTCGACTCGGATTTTTAAAGGTTTATTATATTGTTTAGGAATATATCCTGTTGCTTATTGAAAAACTTAATTTCAGCTCATTAGTTGTAGCTTCCGCAGTCGTTTTACAACGCTTAGTTCTCGTTTATTATCTTAGAAGGCTAGACTGTTTCTTCATTTCGACAAGTGCTCTCGGCACCACCATTTTTTTCAGAACAGACGTTTGTTCTCTAATTCCGAGGCCAAGACAAATTGATTGAAATGGATGATCTCGTTCTTCTAGAAATACCTACCGGGAAGAGAGAAAGTGTTTTGCCGCAGTGCAGTTCTAGGTGACTCAACCGTTTTGTATTGTGTTTAATACTACCCTTCTGGGATTGAGTCACTAATTAGTGCATGACACAACTGATTTATCGGGATATTAGTATTGCACAAGGATTTTTTCTGGAATGAATTTCTTTTCTGCCTGCTGGCACATGGTCGCCATGACGCAAAAGGTTATTTTCCATTATTTCTAGAGGCTTTTCGAGCTCACCTTATAAAACGGAGGCAGTCGATCCTCCAGGCAACCCTCCAACTCGAGAGAGGTAAATATTGCTAAAGTTTTTTTTTTAATTTAATTTAATGATTGAATTGTTTTTCTGTGTTAATTTTTTTTACATCGACCACCAGGTGCATTGCATTCCATAGGATATTTTAACTTGTTTCTGATATCTGAACTTTTTTCTTAATGTAACTTTAATTTGAGCATATGGGGAATTTTATATTATTTAGGGGTGATTCATACATATTTCTTTTTATATTCAAGTTGTCTGCACCTTTTGTATTTCTTTTATTTGCTAATGGTTACTGAAAATCCACTAATAATTTTAGGGGTGATTTGTTTTATATAAAAAATATATATACCAGGGGGCTATAATTTCTTCATTGAAGTAAGGGGTACGGTCTAATAAGCATTGGTTATTACAGGGTTTCACTATCGGGGCCAGAAGCCATTACAGGGGTTTTACAACCGATTTTACTACAGGTGCCAGAAGCCATTACATGGTTTTATGGGTTTTACTACAGGGGCCCGAAGATATTACGCCTTCGAGCCGAGAAGTCCGACTTTCGCCTTAGGGCAGAGGCACTGCTGAGCTTGCAGCCTTTTCAGCATTCGATGACCTTCGGATGTAACGGGGTATCATTATCTTATTATAAATCTAGCATTGTGGCCGAGCTTTAAGATAGTTTTATCGATTTTATTTAATTTCTCTATTTTTTTTTGCCGATTGATATAATATCGTTTTTATTATTTTAATATAAATTGAGCATTGTTGGCCAAGATTTTCTATAGTTTTTATTAATTTTATGAACTCTTTTATTTTTTGGTGGATTGAAATATTTATTGTGGCATTGCTATTAATTGATAATATCATTATTACTGCATTTATAATTGGTGCAGCTACTAGTTCATGCATTTCGATTTACCTGAAATATGTAATTATTTTAAATAAACCAAAGTGATCACTTCGGATAGTAGCGCTTTGAGTTTTTAGGTGTAAGGTATGCAGAACCTAGTTTACCAACACAATTGGTCTCCGCACAATTATCATATTATTCAATAATCATTAATTTCTTAAAAGTTTTTTGTGGTCATTCCTGGGTTTTTTAGGGTTCACTGTAAGATTGTTGCTCATTTAAATTAAAAAAAAAAAAACCTAGAAACCAATAGATCGAACCGTAAATCAAGATTGTGTTTTCTTGTTTAATAAAACGTGACTAACAACCCAATACAGGAAGTAATGAACAACCCCGCATAACACCAGCGGAGCTTTTCCAGTTTAGCTGGCAGAACTGGTGACGTTCACGAACTCCACACCTGGCCCCGGGTATTGTACACATTACTCTCCGGTGTTAGGTTCGCTCTAATTAAAATTCTTTCCTTTTTTGAAATTAATAAGAAAAGCATGCTGCAATATTTCATATTCATAGACAAAATAGATAAAAATGCATACAACATTTGCCAGTCTTTTGCCGTTCTAGACAGTAAAGCATTTTTTAATTAAATATTGGATACAAATCCATGATGGTGAATACAAATATCGAAAGTGACTTTTCGTGTCTCTTCCAGAGGTCATTATTGAAAATGTTCTTTTCGCCTATTATGAATTAGCAAATAAAAAGTATCCCACTATTTATTCAATTGATGAATTTTTCAAAATAAACTTACAGATTAATGGCAACACTTAATGAAGTTTCGATGATCCAAATAACTAGGTACGTCACGAAAAATCTCGTAGTTAATTCAACAGGTCAGTGAGTTAATTGGGTTCGTTGGGGATAAATGACGATAAATGGCACAAAGCATATGTGATTGGTTTTCGGCGAGTCACCCTGCTTGTATGGCTTGATTTTCGTTATATATATATTGTACCATTTTAATATTTTAGGTAATTTTTTATTCACTGCAAAAACGACTATCCTTTTTAAATTGTTTATTATAATCATCATATTTATAAATTTTATCACGATTTATTATAACCAAAATAACATTTTCGTGTAGAAAAAAATCTTTTTTAATTTAGCAATAGAATCAGTTTGTTTCTTCTTAGCCATTATTCATTGCACTTAAACTGCCACGCAAATGAGGTTTTTGGAAACTTTATGTAACACCATTATGAAGACTTATTCAATTGAGGAATTGTCAGTAAACATGCCTAAGCTATGTTTGCTTTTCTCTGCTTCCGTAACATTATATCCAGGAAAATTGAAATAGTTTCCTTGTACTGGAGGTCAGACAGGATCCGCTGACAATAACGAGATTGTTTGAGTATGTTCAGAATAACTTTTAAATGGTGTTAATTTGTTTACCAGCGGTTTTGAAAGCTCGAACTCCTACTTAATTAAAGCTAAAACTATAAATGAAATTTTGCTAAATTGGTGTATTTAACTTGGTTTTAATTTCATATATGTTGATGTTGGATTTTTAAAAAAATACATAATTACGTAGTCACTAAACAACAACAGTTATAGAGAAATTGTAACTTTCAAATTGGATGGTACGAGAAATAAAAACAATTATGATGTATGCTTAACACCACACGACAGAAGGGAAAACTATAATAAAGCTATATTAAAAAGTAAATAAAATTAAGAGAAAAAGTTTTTGTAAGCGCCGGGCTTACAAGTTGCTAAGTTACCGATGAGAATACGTGCATAAAAGTGAATATAGGGATACATACCGCCATAATAAATATTTATGGCAATAGTTGATGATTATGTCTAAAATTTTTATATTATTATTTTTTTCTTTTATTGGGTCAAACTGCATGAAATTCTCTTTAATCGGAAGGAATTTTTGTGTGGTGTTACGCGTCTGTTATACAGTGTCTCATTTGAACTTGTAACAGACTTAACACCTTTGATAAAATTTGTATAAATAGACGTTTGTTTGACCCCTATTTTTTCATACTTTGTATACTTATGAATTTAGACTGCTTACAAACGAAAAGCTAGAGTTTTATATTAATTTTGTAATAGATTTATCATAACCCGTTATAACAAAAATATCGAACAGCTTTGTTAAATTGGATTCAAATAATATGTGTTACTCTGTTTTTAATTACAGTGGAATAGTTTCATTATTTTTTTTTAGCGGCTTGAAATAGTGATTAGTTGTCTAATGCAATGTTACCTAATCTCTACCAAATGGAATCCATGTACTTATAGACAAATCGCACGTCAAAAGCTGAAAGAGAAGTGGCGTTCTGCAATATTAAAAGAGGATTTAAGCAAGAAAACTTATTATCAAAACTAAAATGGATGTTAAAATAAAGCTGATCAATTTCGTTAGTTCGATTAACGAGGATGAAGAAATGGTGGATCTTACCATATTGACATCAGGGCCTGCCGTATTGGCTATCTTGGTAAACGTGACTGCTTGGGTGTTACTGCATTTAACTGGACCACATTTCTGTCGCCCCAAGTTCAAACTTCCTTTAGATCTTGCCTGATTAATTGTTGTAATTTGCTCCTGTCTGCGTTGATAAGTCGCTGGAGTTAAGTCACCACAACCTGTGGGAATTCGCCGTTCAGCATGAAACCGAACCCGTGTGACTGCCCACTCTGCAGACGCACCGATGGGAACTAGATTATTTAAGCAATGTAATGTAATTCACCTCCTAAGATAACGTTTTATATATTCTCATTCTCTATTCAGCTATTGTCAAGTCAAGTCAAACTGTAGTTAGCTCCTAATAAATATTTTTAAAAAGGGATTTTTGAAAGTTAAATACTTAAATCTGGTAAAGGTTTTTTGATCTAAATTGGTAGACAGGTGTACTGTCATCTGCAAAACTGCAAACAGGATTATTGGTTTCGGTTAGCAGGTCATCAATATAGCTGAGGATTGGTGAAAGCACTGCGCCCTGTGGCAGACCCGCGTTAATGGTGAATATGTCTGAGATGTGTCCATGCAATGACACTCAAGAAGGGGGAAACAGCTTGCCAGAAATGAGACAGACTAAAGAATTTATCAAAAAACATCGCAACAATATATCTATTAAGTCAGAAAAGGAAACTAGAATAACGGTTGGACTTCTAACGGGGCACTGTAGGCTCAATAACCTTATGAGTAAGATTGCACGGACAGAACCGATGTTGCTATAGCAGGAAGAGGAGGAAACAGCAGTACGCACTAGACACACAATTTGCCACTGCAAGGGCTTCTGGGCTTGTCCAGACAAAAGTTCCTTACGCTACGAGAAAAAAAAGTCAAGTGATGGCAAATATAGGGAGAATCTTAAAACTCACCTCTGGCGTCTCACACCGAAGAGAGCGTTGGATAAAAAAAAACTCTATATGGCTTTATCAGCTTACACACAATAGATCTGAAAAGTTAGCAGTATGAAGGCTAAGGTCCCTAAACGAATCTTATTTAATCTAAATATATCGTGAAACTGCTTAGACATTGTAATAAAGTTAATATAGCTGACAATAGAACAGCGAGATACATCTGATTTTTGATTATTTTGAGAATAATATAATTAAGGAAATGAAGGGTTTCTTTTTTTTATCAATTTATTTTTCAGATTTTCTGTCCTCTCTTAATACAAGAGAATCTCTTGACTACTCCACAGAAAGGTTACTTATCGTGGAATAAAATATTCGTCTTTCCAATGGATACATGTATGCTTATTTATTCGAAAATTGCAAGCCAATATAGGCATGGAACAATAGTCGAAGATACAATTTTTAAATATAAATATTCTTAACCAAATTCAAGTTTCTATAAAGAAAAAAAAATACACATTTTATACTTAATGACTTCTTTATATAGGCATTTAAATAATTCTTTACTATCTCCCGTAAACTAAAACTAAAACATTTCTTTTCAAGTCTATAAATGTTGTGTTCGTCAACAACACGCGGTTAAAAACAAAAATCACATTAAACATTTAAGAAGTTTTTCTCGGTATTTTCCTAAAATTAACTGAAAGTGCAAAAATATAAAATATTCTTTTAATTCAGGTTTTAGCATGGTCCTTTGCATACTTCGAACGTCATCAGGAAAGCCGTTAAAAACTTTAACACCCAAAATTTAACATTCTGTTTATATGGGAAGTTATTTTAGAAAGTGTCGTGAGTCAATAGAATCCGATGTTTCTGTGTCAAAATTATTAGTTGCAAAATATTATGGAAAATAAATTAACGCATCAAATTTAGTTGTTGATATTATGTCATGCAGTTGAAAAATAGGTGGTCCTAACTGTCATTGGTCCTAACAATATCGCTATCAAAATTACTTCACAGAATTATTTAATATAACAAGAGAAACCTACTTCAAGTTGATTTACGAAAAAATGCGGAATATTTAGTTCTTTCATAATATTAATATTTCAATCTGGAACTATTTTCGACGCGTAGCAAACCATCGATCGTGCTTATTTTTCATTGGTTGTATTTGCGTGAGTATGCAGTCGCTCTTCGCTTTCAGTGGTCGGCCGGATGGCGTGACTGACATTCGGCCGTCCGTTTGTCAACATTTTCTATTCTATGATTTCGCTTCATTTCGTTTTGTTTGTTTGTGTATTGCCAATTGCCTTTATTATGGAAATTCATTCATAAGAATGTTTTCAGTTGGGGTTAAATTTTGTTGGTTGCACCCCCGAAGCAAGCGGAGGACCAGCCATGAAGTGTTCTGATACAAATAAATTTCAATTTAAAAAAAAAATACAAGGAAACTATTTTCCGATTTTTTTCCATTACTCAGCTAATATAGAGTATCTAATTTCTGATTTTTTTAGAAAAATTGTTATTTTTGATGGCGCTATTATTACCATTTCCCGAAAAATACTTTAAATTTTTTCATAAAACAACAAATATTTTTATCACAAATATAAAATATGTGTGCAATATACCAATAATAAATACCATAAAGAATGTTGGCAAATGGCATATATGACTATTTTGGCGATCACTTTTTTGAAGAATCATGTATCGATGACCTTTGCCATAAATTAATAAAACTCATCTTCATCGTTCAAGATAAGAATTTATCATGAGGTAACCCAAAGAACCCAGGCATTGCGTCAAAATAAAATACGAAGTATGACCATCAAATTAATTTTATTTCGTAATGAATTAAATTTGCTTTTCCTTTGTTTCCTCATAGAATTAGTATTATTCCCAAGTAGACGCGCACGGCGGCTAGCGACACCCTGTAATCAATCTGTAATCCATCCTCTAATTAATTATCAATTAAACCAGAGCCAAAAGCGTGGGTCTTGGTACCATGCTTTTATTTTAATTTGTTCAAGTTAAAGTTTTCAATCTAAATTATGTGAACCATTTCACAAAAATGTGACGTACAATGTGTGAAATTTAATTGTGACCATTGTCGATTTGTGTTGTTTGTTTGCTTCCATGGATATGGCCTTTGTCCACTGACAAGTAACACTGATGATGGCTACGGCCGAAAGCGCTCTGTTACGCTCTTTATAGAAGCCCCTTTGGATTAAATTTTGCATGATAAACAAAGATTGTTTCATTACTTTATTTACTTAAGCCTTGCAATACAACTTGTTTCAGAAAAAACTAACGCAGTGCAAAAGAAGCATTCGAAATAAGACCATTTTTTTAATTCATGCGAGTAAAATACTGCTTATAATATACTAAAGCTCAATAGATTAAATAAATTAACACATTTTTGTAGTTTATTAAGCACAAACCAATAAATACATAACGGGATATATATGTCCCAATTGTAAGAAAAATTAACAAAAATGTCCCACTAGTAATGAAAATGTTATTTTAACTAAAATATATCTGAACAAAAATAATAATTTCGCAATATTTAACGGCGATAGGATTCGAAAAATCACTGCATAAAGGAACTTCCATCCTGAACACATAATTTTCATTCTTTTCTCAACTTTTCGAGATCTACATGAATGACATCTATCTGATATGGAAATGATTTCCTACCTTTAGAAGATTTCTTGATAAATTTTGAAGGTCTGCCGCTACAACGTTTTCTAACAAACGGTACATTTTGTCTACCTGAGCTTATCAAACCCTCTGCGAGAGTCACTAGAAATGCAATGATTATCCATGCATCCATCTAGACCTATAATGGGTTCTACCTCGAGCTCTACGTTAGGAATTCCGTCCCTGGCAAAATTGTCATTGCTGGAACTATTAGGTAAATCTTTTTTGGTTTTCTGTTGACTATTTCCTTTGCGTTTTTCTACGGCTCGATGTGTAGAGAGCTCCAGGTCATTTACAAGGGATATATCAGATTCCGACAAATACTCAGAACCAGCAACTGGAAAAGGGTTTTCATACTCGGAATCGAAGTCTTGAAAATCGTTAGCTAACCCATATCTATTTATTTTCGAATTTTAAACCAGACAGAAGGACCAGCAATAAGTGATTATATTGCGGTTGGGAATATACGACCTTTATTCACTTATAATTATATATAATTTCTAATTTTTGCATGTCTTTAAAATCATATTTGCCCGAATATTTTAGTAAATAGCTGGCAAACTATCAGGAGCACCATGTGCATTTGTTTACAACCGGATAAATGCTGCTACACTTAAAAGCATTAGCTTTTGTTTGTAGTTTATAGAAAAAAGCATAAATAACGACTGGGACAACCATCAATGCATTTCAGAGAAACATAGCACACACCGGTATTAAAAAACTTTGATATGGCATATGTCCCTACAGTCAAAAAAAATATATTTTTTTAAAATAAAAATTCGTAATTTTAAGACTTATTTTTTTTGCTGGGGCACATATCACCTATTATTATCGAAAGGGTTAGTAAACTATAATCCGTGTAAATATGTCGATAAATTGCAATAAACACTCATAAACATAGTTGCGCGTAAAACTCTTTTAAATGAGTTAGCAATATAATAAATAAGATGTTACCTCTCTTAAGGATGCGGCCAGCGCAACATGTGCTCCGACTGCTCGTCGGCGTGGGTGTGGGTAAATTATTTTGTTTTGACCAGGGCGCCACTAGTTTCTAATAATCGGTAGACCTAAACTACAAACTTCTCGGTCTTGAGAATCCTTAAAGGCGACTCAAAATCAAACGACTATCAACTACACTTGTTTGGTTGAGGTATCTCAGAGCAAATTAAAGACGTTACGTTCGTACAGGTTTTAGTTTATCGAGCACCCCACGTTAGGCTTGACGTTCAAGTGTTCTCATATTTCTTTCACTAATCAAAATGATATAAATATAAAACAATGTAAAAAAGCTTAAATGGAAACAAATAATAACCTGATGCGTGCTCACAAATAGAGAACTAGATCATATCGGAAGTAACAATATAACATAACAAATGATTACAAAAGATCCAAAATCAATTTCAGCAAGTTAATGATAAACGCAATATGCATAAGGTATCTATCGTCATATCACACTAGTCATTAAGAGTTATCAGTTTAATACTATTTGCTACTAAACCTTGTGCGCGTCTACCATGGTTTACGTGTTCGCAGTTGTACATAAATAAATCTAAACGAATCAGTAATGAAATACCAATACGTAAAATTATTATAACCAGATCGTTAATTAGTCAGAACGACAATGTTTATCATTTACCACGATATATATTAAGTGGGAAGAAAAAGGAAATATAATATGACAAAAAATACTGGCATTAATCGTACCACACTAAAAATCTGTACCAGAGGAATACTGATTTAAATCAGCATCGGTAAGCTATGATACACCTCCAGCCTTCTGAATGTAGGATGCGCGGCGCCTTGGGACTCATAAGCTCTCAGTGGCATTTGATGTAGTACCCACCTGGAAATCCCGTAACTCTGTAAATGCAGTTGGTACCAAAAACAATAAAATAGACTGACTGGTAGCTACTTGGTTAGCTACTTAACTCGCTCCAAATAAAAAGCCAAGCTACGTAGGGTTTTGGTGGTGATGACGAATGGGAGCAAGGCTCTGTCCTACGGGCACCCCTTGAGGAAGGAGACTGAGTATTTTGTTCCGGAATCTTCTGCACGTGGCTACTTGCCAAAAATCGTGACTCAGAAAAAATCCAACAAACCCACAGTCAATAAATTACTCCACCAAACTGATAATTATGCCAACTTCTCTAACCCGAAATAAGATTATCCCCGTAAGGGCAAATTTGAAATTCTTAAACTTCTTATCAGGCTTCACTTAGGAGGGCTTACCAAGAAAGAGAACGAGGTTAAGTTAAGATCGTCCACTTCGAATGCCAAGTTTCACGTTCAATGTTTAAGGGTCAGGAAAGATCCGACCAATAGGCCAGCATTACATTGTCCTTCAGAAAAGAACATTTATTTATTTCAACATTGATTTTATAAACTACTTAGCCTAGGTTAAGTATGCCAGTATATGGTATGTAAATACCATAATGTAAATATTGTTACTGCAACACCATGGCCAACAGTTAGAGGCACCCGTAGGAGGTTGATCTAAACCTACTTAAGTCTAGGGTGAGTGGTACTGCATTTAGGTGAGCTTTACTTGGGCGACCCCGTTAAAGTCGTTGCCGATGTAATGTTAGCGAAAGCCAGAAAAGATGGTGTGCATACTTATGTAATGGATGCTACTACCTGGCGTTTATGCAGGGAAAACTGCATCAAACACCCTGCTTATATGCTCTTTTAGAGCAGGAGTTCAGACTGATAAAAGGACGAGCACACTGTACAACATTAAACTATAGCTAACAGAGACTATATACATGTTGAAGACTTACACTGACTTTCGACAACACGTACAATACAACAAGATGGATGCCACCAAATTTAATAACTTCTTCAGCATGCAATAAAACGCACCTATGTATGATCATATGTATTACTGGCAGGATAAATAAAACCGACGATAAAACCATTATCTACAAGAACTAATCAAACAGAAACTACCTCATTTTGGCTCGCGGCCATTTTAAACTCCTGGCATTAAAAATGCTAAACGCATGAATACGCGGCACAATAATTTACGCCTAAACGTACCTTTAACCAAGAGCCTGGGTCTCTGTTGGAACCATCTGGGAAACAACCGGGCGGTGTAGCCAAATTTAGGGAACACAACCCAACCACTAAATCATCTTGCCTGCTTACATCAAGCGAAAGTTCAGACAATCGTCTAACATCAAACTGATGGTAGCACATCAATAAATTATGTTTCTTGTTAGCTTGGCCAGCAAACACATCAAAATCGCATGAGGATCGCTAGAAAAATATGTACACTTGGCAACATTCCAAGGGTACCCATCAAAGTTAGGCAACCAACAATTATTGTCAAAGTCAGCTGTCTTATCTGATCTGAAGACTATCATATGAGAAACAAACATTGACTGATTTTTTAAAATGTACTGCTATAAATGCTTGTAACTTTGAAGGTTTCATCGAAAGCGATGGCCAGAATACAGTACGATTTATTGATTAATTATGTGCTAAGCCAGAGAAAAATTTCATTAAGCCCGACCGATACTATTAAATAGCTCGAGAAAATCAAGATACGAATACGACTACAGAACTATCAATTTTTCCTGGAACGGCCCGATAAAAGGCTAGGGTCATACGACAACCATGCAGGTATCTAAACGAATAAGTAGTAATATATTTAGCGTTGACGGACTAGCATAATAGATGTAGGATTAAAGGTGAAATAACTGACTTTATTTGACCTCTATCTGATAAATTTTTTGATACTAAATTTACATGTAACAACAATAGAAAACCCGGCTTTCCTGAATGCTGCGATTGCTGAAATAACTAATAACACGTGTATGTATCAAAAGGCTCGAGGGCTCCGTACTATTTGGCATTGCAAATAATGTCTAATAAAATGTGCAACAGGTCTCGATCGGGCTAATTCCTTATAGGGTAATTTAAGTAAGTATGTATATTAAGAAATAATAAATAAAAAGGTTTTCTAGCTATTAATGAATAGACAAAGTTTTTCACTAATTGAGATAAGAGAAATTATATGCCTATTGGATTATCATTATTGAATTGAATAACATATGATCATACAGAGGCTTTTTTCTCCGATTGACAGCAAATATTAATTTTGCAGACACATACCAACCAGCAAAGTATTACTTTTCCTGTCTTGACAGCAAAGTAAGTACTTTCCTGCCTAGGCAGCAAAATGATTAGTTTCCATGGGAATAAAACGTTTGACATAAGCTGTCAAACTATAAATATTATGGATATATACATTTCCATAGCAACCAACCGTTCCAACAATTGCGATTTCTATCAAATTTTGTTTTAATTTATTACTACAGGAAAAATAAAGAGATTGTGGGAATTGCAATACTTTGCAAATATAAATTATAAATATATCATTATAAACAATCGAGGAAAAAATTATATGTTCAACTCGGCAGCAAAGTAGACTGACTGCCTTAGCTGAATTCCTAGCCTCGCTACGCTCGGCTATGAAATATCAGCCGCGGCAGTCGATCTACTACTTTGCTGCCTAGTAAAACAATAGCTATTTGTTAGGAATTCAGCTATGGCAGTCAATCTACTTTGTTGCCGAGTTGAACATATAATGTTTTCTCCGATTCGTTTATAATGATATATGTATATTGTACATTCGCAAATTATTACGATTCCCACAATCTTTTTATTTTTCCTATAGTGATAAATTAAAACAAAATTTGATAGAAATCGCAATTGTTGGAACGGTTGGTTGCTATGGAAATGTATATGTCCATAATAATTATAGTTTGACAACTTATGTCAAACGTTTTATTCCCATGGAGACTAATCATTTTGCTGCCTAGACAGCAAAGTACTCACTTTACTGCCGAGGCAGGAAAAGTGATACTTTGCTGATTGATATGCGTGCAAAGTTAATATTTGCTGTCAATCGGAGAAAAATAACTATTTCTTGTTTCAATAGGTATATTCATCTGTGTCACTATGATCAGTTCGCTCCATAATAGTGGCTTTATTAAAAGGCCCTTAAAATGTTTTTTTTTTATCAAAACCACCGTATTAAGCAGGCAGATTTAGGAGGAGATATTTTTATTTAATATTTTTCATTAAAGTTAAAATAACTTGTTCTAAATATAAAAATCGCATAGGAATTCTATAGGATTGTAAAATTCGAATATTTTAATATTTTATTTTAGTTACTAAATACAGCTGTTTATTTGGTTTCCTGGTTCCAGTGTTAAGCCACAACTGTAATAGGTAAACAAATTTGCTGAAAATATCATATTATAAAACAATTTTTAATCTACGATGTATCTAATTTTCACGCCTTACTCCATCGCGGAGGAAACTTTGTTGAGAATTCGATGGGCTGTTCCATTTAAGATAGTGCCAAAATTTACCCTTCCGGCGTTTCCTGAATTAGAGACTTTTGCAAAGTTGAGTAAGTGAATGTGTAATAAAGCCTATTGGCTATTTTATCGAGGAACGTCAGAAGATATTAATTAAAATTTCCGCCCAAGATGCAGGTTTTTCAATTTTGTAAAAAATATTTGTGTAGCAAGTGCGAAAAGTGTATTGTTGGGCGCCGCATGAAGTTTGCAGCTCGAGACAAAGTCGAAAGCTGCAATCATGTTGAGTGCAACAATTAAGCTCTTTGCACATGTTGCACACAACATTATTTGCTAATATAGAATTAAATTTGTTTCTATTTAAAATTGGATTACAGGGTAATTCAAAGTATTAGAAGTATTACTAATTTTTATAATATAAACATTAACATGAATAGTTCAAAATTGAAATTTAAGGACGTCGTGTTCAATAAAAAGGACGCTATGCTTCAAGAGGATATTTGTTCCCACGATTTTTATTTTTAGAACTATTGATTTTCACTTAAATGAAAAATGTAAAATACAAAATTCTCTTCCTAAATCCATATGCTTAAGTCGGTGGTTTTGATGATAAAATGTTAAAGATATTTTAATAAAGGAGAAGTAGCAAGGGAACCGATTATAGTGACAGATAAATATACCTATTAAAACGAGAAAAAGACTTACTGTGATCACATGCTTTTAAAAGCAAAACATAATTTGTCACCTTACTTAGAGCAAAACTTGTCTATTGGTAAATAAGCTGGAAAACCTAGAGATATTTATTTTTTCTTAACATACAAATCACTATAATTTGCCAGGTGGATTTTGTATATAAATAGTAATATTCCTAATATTACTATTTATATACAAAATCCATCTGGCAAGTTATAGTGATTTTTATGTTAAAAAAGAAATAAGTCTAGGTTTTCCAGCTTATTTATCAGTAGAAAAGTTTTGCTCTAAGGAAGGTAAGGTCAATTATATGCTTATTGGATTACTGTTATTGCTTTTATAATGTTATGAATTTAAAAGCATGTGATAACGGAAAGAATTTTTCTTGTTTTAATAGGTATATTTATCTGTCACTATAATCGGTTTCCTTGCTATTACTCCTTTGTTAAAATACCTATAACATTTTATCATTAAAACCACCGATTTAAGCAGATGGATTTAGGAAGAGAATTTTGTATTTTACATTTTTTATTTAAGTGAAAATCAATAGTTCTAAAAATAAAAATCGTTTATACATTCTATAGGATAGTAAAATTCTAAATGCGGTTTTTTTAATTGGTTTTCTCTTCAGTTTTAAGTTACAATAGTAATGGTAAACAAATTCGATGAAATTTTTATTCGCTCTCCCCCATCTAATATGGCATTTATGAATTAATTCCTAATCTACGACGAATCTAATTTTCACGATTTACTGCAACGCGGGGAAACTTTGTTGGAAATTCGACGTGCTGATTCATTGTAGATAGTGCCAAAATTTACCCTTCCGGCGCGCGTTTACGAAATTAAAATTACGAATATTAATATTTTATAGAAAATCCAACTGGTAAATTAGGATAAGTATTATAAGAAATAATAAATTGCTTTAGGGTTTCTGGCTTATTTATCATTAGGCAAGTTATGCTCTAAGTAATATAAGAGGAATTATATGCCTATTGAATTATTATCATTGATTTTACAACATTATGCTTTTCTGAGGTAGTAAAGAAAGTCGATATTCGTTAATCAAATAACCGTAATAGATACAATAAAAGATAATAATCGATAAAAGATCATTTAACGGTAAGTTGGATGAAATTAGGTTGAGTAATTACATGACCTATAGTAAGGGTTTAACACTTAGGTAAGTGTACGTAATACACAAAAAGATATCAGCCAATTACTAGTGAGATATTTGCTAATTCAGATCATAAAAGTTTGTAAAGGAAGTCGATATTAGTTAATCAAATAACGATAAGAGACGCTGATTGGTGCAATAAAAGATAATAACGATTAAAAATCATCGATATTGCCTATAATACGAGAAAATATAAATAGCAATGTATTTGCCAATTCATCACTATGATAAATTAATAAGGATATTAAACCTGATGCTCAAAATTACCACGATAAATTTTTGCTTTGAAAAACTTCTCTTTTATCTTCATACATACACACCGTTTCGAAGGGGAAGACCACGTCAATTGCCAAAAATATCTTAGACGTTTAGAAGTTTGAAAATGCGGGACGACCATAAACCATTCGGAAATGTATTCGTCAATAGCGGTTGGGTGTGTCCGAATATTCGAAAGTATGATATAATTAATGTTTTAAATTTTGATTTATATATTATAAGTTTCCTAAAACCGAGCTTTATCCACAGTACCGAAACAGAATTTTTGCACTCGACGCGCGTTTCGCTAACCATGTTAGCATCATCAGGAGATGATTAAGACAGTTTTAATCATCTCCTGATAAATGTCGTCGAGTGCAAAAATTCTGTTCCGGTATTGTGGATAAAGCTCAGTTTTAGTGCATGTTGCCGAAGGTTCCAAACCCCAACATAATTATAAGTTTAGAATAGATACATTCCAAGTTCCAATGTAAGGTGCGCATATCAACCACATAAATCGACCTACGGAAGAAATTGTATTATTGGATTTGGTAGCATTTACAATGCTACAATTATTATATAAAATATCTTAACAACCTACTTTGATATTACCGTTGAGTTAATCACAGTTATCTTATCTGTCATGGACATGCTTCCAAATAAATTACATTTAGGTCCCCTTTAGCAATCGACATAATAGTGCCAATAAAATTATTACTCTGCAACATAGCTAATTTAGAGTTCCGCTACTAAGACCAAAAATACTGTTGTCTCTTGCAAGAATATCATTACTCCAAATTAGTTGAAATCCTATTTTATTATTTAATTTTCTGTTTGATTGAGAGTTTTATTTAAATCATAGCGGATGATTTTTCTATTCACTTGTAAAACTAACAAAGTAATACTGTATTTATTCAACTACCGTTTAAGTTTAGAAATGTTTCGTTCTCTAATACCAATCTGCATTTTATTAAATATTTTAATTGATTCGGCGTAGAGTTCTTGGCAAAATACATATTTTACGTACACTTTCTTATTTTTCGCTATACCCATAGACATTATCAAAGTAAATATTATATGAAAAGTAACTATATTAATGGCAGCTTGAATAAATAGACTTACTGTAAGTAAAGTTGTGATTTCGGGTTTTACTGAAAATTGATTTCAAATGGTAGATTATTGAGAACAGTGTTTTTTCATACATTTTAGAGCACCCTTAGAAATTTTATTTAAAGAACTAGAAATAATTTTAAATTATCAAAGTTGAAGTATTTTCCTAAACGGTTCGGCAACAGGAATCCTGCCTAATACCGCTTTCTCAAGTAGACACATTATTTCAACGTTGCAGTTGGATAATCCGTTTGAAGGGGGAGCTGAAGCTGAGCTGAGAGCCGCTGAAGCCAATTCTTTAATTATATGTAAGTTTCGTTTTCGTTAGACCTTACGTGTGAGTCCAGTATAAGTCTGTTGGTAGATCTGTCTGTCCTAATGTAATATTTAGTATTTAGTTTATTATTTTTTTTCAGGACCTGTTGGTCGGAATTCTACAGCCAAAGTTTAGAATATATATAACATATTATAACCTTCTTGAAGGAAAATAACAACGTCAGGGAATATTAAAAACTGTTAGCAGTTTGTCCATGTCACGATAAAACCAATTATAAACTTGATGAAGAAAAGCGAAATTCATAATATCTAAAACACCTATGTCGCTATTTATCAAAATATCGTCGAAAATTAATTTATTTTCAATTTTTATTCGTCAATTCGAACTTAAAATAGGCAATAACAAATATATTGAATAATAAACTTACAAATATGAAAGTTCGGCTTAAGCAGCCAAATTTGTGGGCTTAATAAGCAGGGCTTTGAGGACCCTTGGTAGTGGTGCAAAGGCATTTTAAAGATAAACTCGGCATTACTATAAGCCGAGCAATGGGTGCAAATGGGGTTAAAGGGGCTGTAGTTTAATTATATTGATATACTGCATATATCGATATGTTTACTTCGATATGTTGTTATATCAACATTAACATTCCGATGTATCATATAAACGATATACTTATCGATATATTAAAATATTTTCGCTATCCCAACTCGGATGATAATTTGGAAATTTTTAAAAACGGCTTGGGTACTTATAGCTTATTGCTTCTAGACCTCACATGAAAGCTGATATATCCTATCATATATTTGGATCATTAAATATGAACCCAGAATTTGATGCAGATAATAAGAAAACCATATTTAGTTACCAATGCGTAATTTGTACGACTTCCTGTAAAATATAGTTATACTTTTCTTAACAGCATCCCTATTAAATAAAAATGATGCAAGATGATTTCAACTGGAACTAAAATATTAGAAATTAATTTGTAAAAAATGCAAGCGTCTATACCATCGGCACAAATGATGTCACAAAAAATCCTAAAAAATATTTTTAGATATTTTTTTTATGGCAGTGGCACACACAATAAAGGGAAATCCTATGGCAGTCGACGAGCAGTGTGTGCTCAATGACGTTGCTTGGAACGGTTCTTAAGTGGTTGTAGGTTGTAATTAGGGGAAAACAAATGTCCTCAACGACGAATGGGTGCGCTCTAGCCGTCTGTCTGGCAGGCACTGTTGGCGGCGGGATGATGTTGGCCAAGTCCTGAGAACGTCTGTCGTGAAAATATCTATAAAATAGGGAAATCTCGACCACATGTCTGCGGTATTCCAGACTATCCAGATTCCGGGTCAACTCCGGATCACCGACGAGATGCACTACGCTTTTCTAAATGGATTCCATCAGCTTTAGATTGTTCATAGGTGCGACAACCCAGATGTGTGAGCAATACTATTCATTGAGTTACTATTTACTGCCCTTGCTACCGACCAGAAATTCCTGGAGCCACTGAGGCATTGCAAAAGTGTATTCGTGGTCCTTTGATTCTGTTTGTCCTGAATTTCATCAATGACACGTTTGCATTCGTTTCTCGCTTCGGTAATATAATGGCGACTTTTAGCGATCTAATTTTGCTGCCAGTACTTGTAGCCTTGCTGTTTCTCACCTATGGCTCTTTGGCATCTTCTGTCGAACCAGGGCTTTCCTTTCAACGGTAACTGATGGAATTTCGGATATATGCTTCCATTCCTGAGGCGATTACTTGCGTGATCTCTTCGCAAAAGACCGACGCGACGGGTCGTCATTGCTAACACAGACGTCGAACCAAGAAAATCTATGTAGAACTCTCGTAGGTCCTTCCAGTTTGCATAAATGCAATGCCGGATTTTACGAGGCAATGGTGTATCCTTTTGTAATAGTGGCAGGTCAGAAGCCGTTATAATAAGTTTGTGGTTGGAATTGCCTAATGGTGGACCAATTGTAATTGTGTACTGATCAGCATTTGTGGTTAGAAAAAGATCCAAGAGGGCGGTAAATTCGCACCTCTCTGAAGTCCAACTTGTTTCGTCTAAAAGTTGAGTAAGCCCGCATCAGATGGCAAATGCTTCAGCTTTTCTATCTTCGTTGTCGGTCTTGTTATGGTATTTGAGCCAGTTAGTGTTATGGGCATTGACATCTCCCAGAACTTTTATTTTTGTATTGGGGTGGTCGACCTGTATTGAGTCAAAAGTGGTAGCTAGTGTTGTAGAAAAAGCTTTTGTGGGCTCTATCGTTCGGAGGGCGATAAAGGTAGCATATGAACTTAGTTAATCCCTCGGCAGTAGTTTCTCGCGGATACACGAAAGAATGTTTCGGACAAAAAGGCATATCCGTACTTATGTCTAAATCGGGAGTGTCGGTCGTATCCAGGGTAGAGGTAGTTTAGTATTTTTGTTAAATAACATACTAGTGATTCTGTCAGGGCCAGTATGTGTGGTTTATATGTTTGTAGATGTTGGTGTACCGAATTAATGTGATCATAAAATCTAGATATATAAACTAAATCTTAAATGCTGGGAGAATTTGAAATTTTAAATATTGGAAAGCTTTTATTTGGGAGCGTTGTAAATGCAACCAAATTCAATAATAGAGTTTCTTCCCTTTCACTAGTATATTTATGTTGTTGAGATTTTCGTTACCTTACATCCAAACACACCCCAACGAGTATCGACGGATACAATTCCGAAGGGTTCATGGTCGCCCCGAGTGTTCGGACGTTCTCTTGACGGACGTCTAATATAATTTTGGTAATTAACAAGGTCTTAGTGCTCGTCGTGTGACGTCATCGTTGTAGGCCGTACACTTTTAATCACATAAAAGGATACATATCACGGAGTAAACTTGCAGGTTCGCCGGAAGATCATATTCGAAACCGCCTTCTGTGATGGGAAAACTTCTTGTTAATCCGTCAGAGATACGTGGCGTTCTTCTGCCAAAAGATAGGGCTCCGGGACCCGATCAAATCCCGTACCTGCTCCTCAAAAACTTCCCCTCCAAGACCATTGTACATTACATGAACATAGTGAACGCCGTACTTCGTCTGCCACACTTCCCTAGCTCTTGGAAAGTTGCGCACGTAATACTATTCTCCAAGCCCGGGATTTATCTTAAAAGCACCGTATCCTACAGGCCGATTTCCCGTCTCAACACGTTGGGAAAGCTTGCCGAGAGGTTCCTGCTGTCCAGGATCAGTGAAGCAGCCTCGAAACATCAGGTACTGCCGGCGGAGCAGTTTGGGTTCCGCAGCGGATATAGTACTAATATGTTCGCTATGAGAATAGTACAGGGCATTCTTGACGGGTTCAATATGAAGCATAGCACGTCTCTACTGCTCCTGGATATAAAGAGAGCGGTTGACCGAGTATGGCACGAAGGGCTGCTGTATAAGCTCTTCGCGGAGCTGAGCTTCCCGTTCAGTACGCTTCCACAATTCGGTCTCAACTTCATAGCCGATACATGCGGAGGTGCCTCAGGGAACGGTATTATATCATCTTTTCAGCTACTATATAGCCGACCTACCGTCCCGTCCCGATACCGCTTTGGCGTTTTACGCAGATGACACCGCCCTTTATTCCCATGCCTTCACCGCACATGAGGCAGTAAACAACTTAACTGAATACATGGAACGCATATCAACTTTCTATGAAAAGTGGAAAATTCGGTTAAATCCAAATAAAACCGAGTTGGCTCTTTTCACTAAAAAGCGAACATATATTACAGCGCGTCCAATAAGGGTGCAAAACACCCATATCCATCCAAAATCCTATGCCAAATACCTAAGAATCTATCTGGGTAGGAGCCTTATCTTTTGCCGCCAAGTGGCATACATACACGAAAAACACCACTGCATTTTCAAAAGGATTCAGATTATCCAGAACAAATATTTAAGGGCGGCCTTCTCGGCAGGGCCGCGCACCCGGATCAGCGAGTTACATGCTTGGTCAGGCATAGAATACGTCAACGAATATATCGACAAACATGCATGTAAGTTTTATGATCACGGAGTGCGCGGCTCAACGAAGACTGCTAACCTGGCGACCCTGATCCTAAAAGTCCCGTGAAACTCCTCCTTTTGTGCCCTTGGAGTTCTCGCAAAATCGAAACCTGCCAGGGGCACAGAAGTAAATACATCCTGACCCACTGATTATTGGGGAACCTAGACGAGCGGTGGTCTATCTAGGCGGACGCACGGTGAACTGAATGAACTGGAGAATCGAACACGATTGAACGATCGAGCTGCCTCTTGTTCCCCTGTTCCGTCCAAGCGAATTACGGCTACATGTAGCCAAGCGTTACGATGTTAGTTGCAATCCTCACCTCACCGAGATTACGAGAGTAATCTCTAACCTTTTATGTGACGTCTAGTGTGTTATATGTTGTATTGTAATCCATGCCAATGAAACGTGGATTGGGGTTTTTCACGCTGTTTTCCCCATGTTACCTTCCCCTCACCTTCCCTCTTTCCTCCACTCAAAAGCAAGCCATCTATTGTTATGCCTATCGCAGACCAATAACGCAACATTCTTGAAGGGCCCAGCCTCAGTAAGACAGATCGATCATTTGAGTGCCACTGAAAAACTACTGTCAAACATTACTGGCATTATACTTGCCAAACTCTGTTTAGCGTGGCGTGTCGAGGAGCCATTAGGGGCGCTATTGAGAGCGCGCGAGGGGCACCTGAATGCCACCTTTCCGAAAAGCTATGTATAGTGCAGGCAATAATTGTGCTATAGTAGCAGCTGCTGCATTGGAAATTTCATAAGGCACATTTTCAAACACACTATCGCTGCTGCTTTCCATAGTTTATCACGATGACTGCGATCAACCCATGCAAACTTTCAAAAATCAAAACTAATTTCTTGTCAACAACAATGATGGTCTAGTCCGGGAAGAACGCACTTCCTGGACTAGGCCGAAAAAATGCTACTTTCTCAAAGAAAAAGCGTTCGGGAAGTAGGTACTTATCGGGCGGTTGCCGAAAAAATGCCTTTTTGAACTCGCAGACTTCGAGGACTCGCCTACGTCTCGTCCTAGAATTTTGGCTACTCGTCCAAAAAAAAAACAGTTTTTTCCGGACTTCTTACGTAAATTACTATTATTTAAGGTTCACTTTCCTTAAAAAAGGTATGTTATATGCTAGTATGTCTATATTTGACAGTTCAAATTATTTATAATTTAATTAGGGTCCTTCATCGGGGCTGAATTTCCTTCCGTCGCGTGATTTTTCACTAACCTAGAGAATTTCCCCGGTTTTATTTCACCCACCTGAGGCTTTTTGTCAAGGTAATGCTGGCCATATGGTGTGAAATGTAGCTTCGTAGGAAGCGCCAAAACTCTAATTGGAGCCAGCCAAGAATTTGTGGGAGTTCAGGACTAGTCACCAACTTCTGCCAGTGGATTCCAAGTCCGTAAAATCCACGGAATACAAGTAGGGCCTATAATTACCTAACTAAACTTTTTAGAACTTACCGTTAAGTGACTTTTAGTAGTTTATCTTCTTTTACTATCTATTACCGTTTATTATAGTTATTTAATTAATTGATACAGACTTTCTTCACTACCGTGTGCCATTTTTCCTCGGTTATCGAATGCCTGGCTAATATGATCGTAATTATTTGACTAAACTTTTTATCTAGCCCTAACATTAGAATAATTGTCAAAATAGTACGTTAAAACCGTCTATATCTATGATGTCCGTTTTATATTACGCTTCAAATTTTTAAAGAGAAATTTTTGATAGAAATTTATTCAGGTAATTCGCAAAAATCTCAGTTATACTGAACATTTTCCTCAGGAAGCTTAATTGAAAATGGATGTAAAATGAAATAAAGTTTAAAATATTTCGCTATTAATTTTAATATTTCATATTAGGTCTGAATTTTATTAATAGACTCTTCATTCCCGCAAAGCTAAATGTTTTATAAAAGGAATTTCCAGAAGTAAATGGGCAATTTACGATTCCTTAAGACTGAACCTATTTCCAAGCTTAAATGCCAGGCAAATAGAAACTTCTTGGTAAACACAGTTCCAAAAGGTAAGTAATTTAACATTAATCTAGAACTTGGGAGATTGCAGAATCTTGGATAATTGAAATATATGCTCTAGTTAAAGATTGATTACCAAGGAAATGAGAATATATTTTTTAAAAACATCATGAGGGACATCAACACACCTGAATCATCTGCAAATTGGTATTTATTCATCACATCTTTTCAGAGTTTAAGAGCACTAGTTTATTCCATATCACACTAAAACATATAAAGAGAATAACCTACATCAGCAGGGACTTCAGTGCGAAATCACGTACTACAGGCATCTTTATTATAATCACGCTATTGAAACACTTGCTATTATAGTAAACTCATTTGCGAAGTTCCAAAATATCCATACTGCTAATAATATATATTTTTCTATAGAAGAATATGCTTTTAGATGCAGTCAAGAAGGTTTAAAGGTTTAATAAGCCAGTAAGCAATAATATCACATAGAAAAAGGACTCGGTATTTATCAGTCTTACCGAAACAGTACCTTGGCCGAGCCACTGTCAAAAACATGTCTTTGACGAATTAGATAGAGAATTGAAACTTGCAATGTTGCTGCAGGATAATACCTAATGCCATACAAGAATTCTATCATTTCTTATTTAAGACATCGTTTTCCTAATCAAAATTAAAGTTCGTCCATATTCTTTGAAAACATTAAATAAAGATGAGTTTGTTGGCGTGACGTTATACATAACCTTTACGGAAAAATATTAACAACATATTTCTCTGAGGCCACCTCTGAAATGCCGTTAAAATAAGCAACTTCCACTAAGCCTATCGAATACGCAGGTCTAATTTTTAGAGCAAAACAGTCTCAGCAATTAGGATTGCCCTGAATCTACCAGCAACCACATGCAGTATCGAACCGATCGGATCGAATCAAGTCACGACGAGTCAATTCTTGGAATCAATCAACGATTGTAGACGAGAGGTAGTGTCAGTGGCGGATCCAGGATTTTTGTCAGGGGGGGGCGCACGTTTGTGGGGCCCTGCCACTCCATTCTCCACCCCAAAATTTTGGGGTGCCACGCCCAAATTTTTACCCAAAAGGTTTTTAAAAAACGCCTCGGTCAAAACTTTACACAGATGAGACAACAATGCTGCACTAATTGCAGTCATTTATTTTATAAATTATTATATACTAAAAAAACAAATTTGGTATGTAAGTAACCAGGAACAAGATCTGGTTACGTAACCTTTATGAATTTTAACACAAATACTAAATAAATTAAACATTAAAAACAATACGTGCAAACAAATTGATTGTAAACGCTTGAACATATTATAAAACACTATTTAAAATCATATTGCAAAGTTAGGTTTCCTTTTCCCTTTGCAAACCTATCTAGGATAGATTCTAGATCCAACTTCATTGATCGATATATGTATAAAAATGTTAAGCCATTTAGTCTATCTTCAGGTATAATAGATCGAAGGTAGGTCTTTAAAAGTCTCAAAGTTGAGAAACTTCTTTCGGTAGTAGCAACAGAAACAGGAAGAGGATAAATAATTGTTAGCGCATTATAGATGTTTGGAAAGTCACTTTTATTACACATTTGCAAAGCTGTTAAAGCGTCATCACACTTACTATTTATAGTTTCGTGTTTAAACAATGTAAATTCCACGATAAACACTGTATGCGAAGGATTGTTTAAAACAGAGCTAAATGTTTCTATAATTTTTGACACCGTATCTGATATTTTCTGCGGGTCGTATTATTCAAGGGTTGTTAGAATACTTAAATCTAACAAAAAAAACGCTCATTAAACCTTCTGAAAACCATCCATCAGTTAGGACAAAATCTAAAATTGGTATAAAAATAACTCTTTTCCAATAGTTTTCTGGTAACAGGTTATCTTTATCTGAAAAAGTATCACTGTGTGTTTGTGTTGAGACTAGCCGGGGTATTTTGCATCTCTATGCCAAGCTCTATGGTTCATTTTCAGCTTTTTTAAATATACAAAGTTTGAAATAAGATTCCAAGTTCGCTCTTTTTTAATGGAGAGAGTCAACTAAAATTTTTAACTTTGACTATATCAATGTTCTTAGTCTGCAAATATTTACTATATGGTAAGGTAAGTGCAAATATATCTGCTAATGAATATACAGTCAGAAACAGATTTTAGAAGAATACCTGTTTTACCAGAAGAAGTAGGTACTACAATCCGATCCCGATATGTCTTTCAAAGCTTTTTCTATAAGAGGCAAGTCCGTCCGAAATTGTAAGATATAGTTATGCGCCTCTATCCATCTTGTCTGACAGAACTTAATAATTTACGTTTTAGATATTTTTTTAAAACAAAATTTCTTTTGGACGAAGCTTGAAAAAAGTTACGATTTCTTGAATAATACACTTCTTACTGTAAGAGATTTCGATAGAGAAAGGTTAAGAGCGCGATTAAAGCAAGGAGAAATAATAGCAATAGCAGAATAGTAATTAAACGACAGTATCAACAAAGCTGTATAATTGGATTTATTTAAAACCGCTTAAATTAGAATATATCTAGACAGACAGTTATTGCTAGTTTTTTCTAAAGGGCGGCATAAAACAATTTTAATTTTAATAAACTTTTAACGTTCAGGGGGGGGGGGCGCGCGCCCCCCGCGCCCCTCCCCTGGATCCGCCCCTGGGTAGTGTAGTTCGTACATGATAATTTTCCCAAATAAAACTACTGGATGACAGCGGATTTGCTGAAAAAGTAATATCAAACGTGAGAGTTTAGATATTGTGTTTCATTCAATATTGCATTCTTTCTTCCATCACAATTTTTCTTTCAGATCAACGGAATGCAAGTGCACCCCTTTGCACTCTTTAACGGCGCCCATTTATATAGGACTATATCTATCTTATATGGTAACCCATATAATTTATAGACAAGAATAGTTTTCATTCCCTAGCATATAAATATTTAAACTTTTTTGGTTTTTTTTTTAAATGTAATATATTCTGTTAGAAAACATAATTATCTAGAAATACTAAATCGATCTAGTACCTACTCTATTACTGAATAATCATAGAATATGCTTCTGACGAATATTTCTCTTTAAAGTAAGTAATAACTACTTGTTTAATTGTAAACTGTTGTGAAATCTTTGAACCTTAATCACTTCTATATTTATTACCCAAGTAATGAAACTGTACGTAAGTGTAAGTGGCACTTTCCCGAGAGTGCTTTCAAGTCAATGTAATAAACGAATCCGATGTTGACTCATACGTGTGCATAACTAAGCGATTTAAAAGGAAATGAACAGAACAGTTCTCTGTAGGATAAGCAACATAATATGAACTGCTGATTACCTGAAGTATAACAGGCAAATCTTTAGTAAAAAATCAAAGTGAATTATGTTGAACAAGAATTTAACTAGCAGATAGTAAATAACTTACGTGTAACGTTATTTAACGAAATTTCGCACGCCATCAACGTTTTTACAACCATAACATTTATTTAGCGATATGTTTTTGCTTTTTCTCAACCAAAATAACCTAAAGAGAGAAAAAGCAAATTGAAGCGATTTTTATATTTTTATTCGAGTTGAAAATATAGGACGTTTCAAGGCCTTACCAAAAATTATAATTTTCGTGTTAGATTAAAATCTACTTCAGGTTTGGCCTTAAAAATAGAGACATTTCTTACTTTGGGGAACGTCTGCAGAAAAATACATTTTTGTCATACGCTCCCAAATATAGCTATTTTACGGACTCATTTGAGTCCGTAAAATGCTTCTATTTAGGCCTAGTCCCTAAAAGTCGTCATGGCAACTTTTACGGACTATTCCAAAATTCCTGAATATGTCTAAATGTCAAATTTCGAATGACATGACAAAATTGTCAAATAGTTGCTACGATATCAAATTCTAAGCTAACTTTGTCGTACATTATGATTTCAAAAATTATGGTAAATTTGCAAGTTTAGGCGTTCTGAACAATTGCAAAAAGCGTATAAATGAAAATGAAATTTTGGGAGCGTATGACAAAAAATAATGTTTGTCACACGTACCTAAATGAAGTTTTTCAGGACTCATCTGCTATTCCGGACTCGGCTAACGCCTCGTCCGGAAACAGCAATGATTCGTCCTGAAAAACTCCATTTTAGGTACTTGTAACAAAAATAACTATTTTAGAATATCCTGTTTAGAAATGCTTTTATAAAAATAACGTTAAAAAATCCCCACTAGTGTATGAATTTTTCTGCATTTTATAAATTTTTCATCATAATCTAAAATATTACCATGATAATTTAAAAAAAAATCCCACTTGCTCGATTTTTACAAGAAACAACTTGGTTCTTATTTCTCGGTAAGAAATATTTCTATAAAATATATGGCCAATATCTTTATTTAGGTCACTTCATTTAAAATTGAAAACTACGGAGAACCTCGAGCGCTTTCGTTGGATATTTGGATGGCATTTCACAGAGTTTGTCATTATGGGTTGCTCAATAAACTGCCGTCCTTCGGACTGCCAAGAACTATCTACAGTTGGCTTGCCAATTTCCTTAAGAACCCCACCTTTGACAGGCAAACGTGGCATAATAGCGACTACAGCCTAGGAAAAAGCAAACATGCTCGCACTCTACCTTACACGTCCCCCAAGGCAAGGGTCTCCTCACCATATCGAACATCAACCCTACCATGGCAGAAGTCAATTTTCATCACCGTGATATTCGTAAAATTCTTAAAGAACTAGATACGCAAATGCATCAGGACCGGACGGAATACCTGCCATCGTGTTAAAGACTACGCCAACGAACTAACACTCGTTTTTGTCATGCTTTTATCTATGTCTTAGGGAAAAGGGATTTACCCATCTTCATGGAAAATCGCAAGAGTGCAACCTGTTCCAAAAAAAAAGAAAGAAAACCACGCCCTCAAACTATCGCCCAATTGCCTTGCTTCCAATAATCTCCAAAGTCATGGAACGTGTTGTCAATCAGCAATTATTCAAGTACTTCGAGAACAATAGAATAATCAGCATCAATTAATAAGGCTTTTACAAAGAGAGATCGACAGGAGATATATTGGTCTATGTCACTCATATATGGAGTAGGGCAATTGAGAACTATGGAGAGCCTAGAGCGATTGCGCTGGATATTTCGAAGGCATTCGGCAGAGTCTAGCATGACGGACTGCTCAACAAACTGCCGGCTCTTTGCAGCTGGCTTGCCAGATTTCTTAAGAACCGACCTCTGTATGTTGCAGTTGATGGACACACCTCAAAGACATTTACTATTAACGCGGGCGTGCCTCAGGGTGCAATAATTTCATCAACTCTGTTCCTCATCTATATTAATTGCCTGCTGACCGAAACGATTAATCCTGTTTACAGTTTTGTAGATGGCAGTATCCTTGTTTCCCAATTTAGATCATAAAAAACTTTACCAGCTACTGAGACTTATCACCGCAGATAGGAGCAGATTACAGCAATTAATCAAGACCTGGAGAAAGTTCAAACTTGGGGCGAGAAATTTGGTTCAGTTCAATGCAGCAAAGACCCAAGCAGTCACGTTTACCAAGAGGGCCAATACGGCGGACCTTGTCATCATTAACGCAGGATCGACCATTCCTTCATCCTCGTCAATATTACTGTTGGGTGTCTCGGTTAACAGCAATATGTCCTAAGATGACCACGTTGCTAAGATCGCAAAATCAACCTTCCAGAATCTTGGTGCGCTATTTTGCAACAAAAACTGTATACACCGCAGCAGTTGCTATCGCTCTACAAAGCGCAAATAAGACCACCATGCTTAGAATATTGCTCACACATCTGGAGTGCTGCACCAAAACATACCCTAAAGCTCCTGGATTTCCTTCAGAAGAAAGCTGTGCGTCTTGTCTGGAACTTCGCAGACATGTGGCAGGGATGTCACTATTTTACACATACTTTCACGGCAGAAATTTCCAGGATTGGGCCCACCTCTTCGCTGGCAACGCCTGCCGGATAAAGACGACAGACGGCATGAGCGCACCAGTTCGTCGTACAACAGGAAACACCTAGAACACCACTTTACAAGAATTCCTTTGTCTGGCGCACTACATCACTGTGGAACCCACTCCCAGGACATCTGGTTCCCCCTAATTATAACCTTCAATTATTCAAGAACCGTGTCAATCAACATCTTCACACACACACCGCTCGTCGAGCACCATAGGATCTCTCTCTCTCAAAAAGAAATCTATCCCTGCACGTTGCAATTTATAGTCATATCACCTATTACGGGAGTGCCACTGGCCGCATTATTTTCACCAACTCTGTTTCTCATCTATATTAATCGCCTGCTGACCGAAACCAATAATCCTGTTTACAGTTTTGCAGATGACGGTCCCCAAACTTAGATCAGAAAACCCTTTACCAGCGACCGAGACTTATTATCAACAGCGACGTTTTCCAAGAGGGCCAATACAGCGGGCCCTGACTTCATTATGGCAGGATCGACCATTGCTTCATTCTCGTCAATCGGACTACTGGGTGTCTCGGTCAACAGCAAAATGTCCTTGCATGACCACGATGCTAACATCGTAAAATCAGCCTCCCAGAAGTTTGGTGCGCTACTTCGCAACAAGAAACTGTAAACACCGCAGCAGTTGCTCTTGATCTACAAAGCGCAAATAAGACCTTGCTTAGAATATTGCTTACATATCTGGGGTGTTGCACCACAAAAATACCCTAAAGCTGCTGGATTCCATTCAGAAGAGAGTTGTGCGTCTCGTCGGGGACCTGGAGTTGACCCGGGATCTAGATCTGCGGAACACCGCAGACATGTGGCCTCTTTTACAGGTATTCTCAAGGCAGATGTTCCCAGCATTTGGTCCGCACTTTCCCGTCCACAACAGCGCCTGTCAGTCAGTCGCCACAGACGGCAAGAGAGCACCCTTTTGTTGTACAACTGGAAAAACTACAGCACACTAAAACTAGAACGATGGCTTTACGAGGACCCCTTTGTCTGGCACACTGCATCACTGTGGAACTCACTCTCAGGACATTCGTTTCCCCCTTAAGCATATAACTAACTTTAATTATAATTCTATGGTTTCCCCCTAATTACAACCTACAACTATTCAAGAACCGTGTCAATCAACATCTTCGCACACACACCGCTCGTCCTATGGTACGACCTCCTTTAGTGTGTGAGCCATTAAAAAACAAAATAAAAGTCTCGCAAGGTCACCAAAAAACAGAAAATGTGGCAATAATGGCTATAAGTTCCCATCCCATCACATGCAAAAGACTTCCGTAGCCCCTATGATAATATAAGTTTAAAGGGGATAAATGTTTGGACAGCCTGTATACTCCGTGTAAGTACCACTTCTTTTTTGAGTTAATTTGCATACGTAAAACAAAAATCTGGCCATGAGAGGATATAATGAGAATAATAAGCTATACTATCGTTTGAAAATAAAGCAAATTTAAAATGTAAAACACGGTTATGGTAAAAAGGTTTAGTTTAATCGTTGTTTCAGTACTTTACTCAAACAACTGTTGAATACTTCCTTGGAGTGTGTTTAACATTTATAATTTCGTTCGGTCGCCAATGTTTGACCTTTTCTTCAGCTATTGTTTCTGTACTTTTAAATTAAAGAAATATATTTTTTTGAATTTCAGTTTAAATTTGAACTCGCATGACTTGAATGTTATGTTAATCTCGATTTTTTAAGCTTATTCTTCAAGTATAATTTTATTGAACGAAAGAGCTGTTACCGTTAAATCATTGTTGCAATGATGTTACGTGTGGCATATGCGCATACAAAATTTTTGCACTTAGTTTTCAGCTAGTGAGCTTGTAATAATTAAGTGATCAAAAAAAGGTTTATATATTATTTTTTCTATATTGGTATGATAAAGAAGTCTTTTCGATACGCAAAGTAGTGTCGAAAAGAAGCTCTTTTCGGCACTACTTTTGTTGACTGGTTGATATGATATTAACAAAATTGTTCAATGTCAAGGCTCACCAGCAAAAATTTCGACACCCTTTGAATGGGATTCCTAATAATACAGACGTCAAGACTGACAAGATGGCCGTCCGACTTTTGATCGCGAATTGAATAAAGTAATGTTTTTCATTAAAAAAAACGTGCAAAATAGAATAAATAGTATAAAATACACGTTTTAAAAGACATTTAGCGCACTCGCACGTTAGGAAACTCCCCGCAAGCGACTCGTTCCCTAATTTCGTGCTCGTGCGATCAAATATGGTCTTAACTAGTATCTTAATATACTATTATTTCCTAATTGGACCGACAATGTCTGAGAATTATGTGTTTAATAGCCGCAACAGTTTAAATTTCTAAGAAAATTTGCTGTTGCTGGGAAACTTCAGCCTAACCCGAACTATTCCAACATAAAATAACCTCTTTGCGTAAACTATTGAGACATCTTAAGGTCTTTTTAAGTTGTATTGAATTTACAGCGACCTAATAGAAACCTCCGGAAATTCTAGGCTATGTTGCAAACGACTGTAACGATTCAATTTGTTAGATACCGCAGACGAACTCTGTTAATTAAAGCCAACAGACGCAATTATTTAAGAATTGATGAAAAGGGCGCTATTAAGCAAGAATCATACTATCACTACATTGTATTGCTAGTATTACATTAATGATAATGTTTCTGCTAGAATTCATTATATTAAATAAAACAATATGCAAATATATAAAGTGCAAACGGATTCATTAGTTTTAAACGGCTTTCAATAAAAATCCAATCAGCGTGCTCCAAATATTTCTTAAAATTTTATTTGTAACCTGAATTTGAATTTGATATTAAACAAGTTCACTCTGTCAAAGTGTTAATGGAAACCAATGTAATTATCCTCAGTGGGGCCGTGTAGTTGTGAACAAACTTGTAATAATAAATATTCAATTACTGCAGTATGTCAACGGTTTCAGCTTCTTAGAAAGTTGGCGATACGTTCGCAACTCTCTCAAGTTTCTATATGTCAGCTGCAAATTTATAGTAAAAACTTTTTAGTTTGATTAATTTCATTCGTATAAATTTGATTAGTTTGACTTTTACCCACTTGCCTAAATGTAGTATGTAAGTCAAGTTGCAAAGATGTTGTGTTTGTGTATATATGTCTACTCACATAAAAAAATATATCAGCTGCTGAACCATGGACCTTTTAAGATATATAAATAAAAATAAACAACAATGGAAAATAAATTTCTTTTACATGTCATATCCTGCCATGCAAAATATTTTCTATGGCAATTCGGTATATTTCGCAGTAGGAAAATATTGTATTCACAAAGCTAAAAGCATCGTGTTGGTAGCTCAAGCCATCAAGATAACGAAGAAGAAGTAGAGTTAAGTATTATGTTATTGACTTGGTTATGATTAATAGAAAAGTTTTGTATATCTAAGTCATATTATATATTTATCTATGGCCTGAACATACTCCCTTGTCTCTGGTATTATTTTTGTTTTGTCACGATTTTGTAACTACTTTTTACTAATTTTTGCCCATTATGTTAAGGAAGAGGAGGATAGGCACCGGAAAATTGAATTATATCTTAAAAAGCGTATCCTACGAGATAGACTTGATCCTTTAAATTTGCTCAATAGAGAATTCAGAAAAAAACAAAGAGTACCAAAAACTAATGTCGAAGTTAATGCTCCATTTGGAGAAGGACAGAAAAGTACAAAATTGTCTATAAGCAATAGAGCAGCACTTAGATTTTATGCCACAGGCTCATACAAAAAGAGTAACATAATATTGCAATTTCTCAACAGGCTATGAGCAATACCAGAACAGAAGTTTGTGAAGCTATTGAAGCCATTGCACAGAGAAGGGTAAAATTTTTTACTAACGAAGGAAGAAAACAGGAAATAAAATTACAATTCATGGAGCGATTTAGTTTTCCTGTAGCGCTTGGAGTCGTGTATGGTGCTCGCAAGATCATATTACCACCAATAGAAAATATGAAACGGTATTTTATAAAAATATATTCTTATTCTTTGGGTATTAACAATTATTTGTGTAAATATCATCATAGGTATCTTTATTTATTTATTGTATAAGATATCACTTAAAAAATGTTCAAATTATATGCGATGCAAAGTTGACACTTTAAATGTGAATGCACATTTTAAAGGGGCGGCTCATGACTCATTTACCTGACGCAACTGATTTGTTTCCTGATATGCCGATGTTGGGTTTTTCGGGAACAGGGGATATCCATAGCAAACGTGGTTTGATGACTCCGATAAGAAATACTGTAAAAGGTACTCCTGAAAGAAGATATGATGATGCTTTGACACTTGCTAGAAACTATGCAAAGAGATTGTACAAGCTTTTATTTACTTTCACCTGTGGCGTCTGTCTGTCTGTAATCAAATATTGCAAGCTGAATTAGAACTACTTCTAAATGTCCGATTGACTTGAAATTTGGTACACGTTTATAGTTCCGATGACAATACAATATGCTGTTAAGTTTACACCTCCCCTCCTTTCGGGGGTAGGGGAGGGGGTGCTACTTAAAGTATGTCCGATTTCGTTTAAAATTGGTATACGGGGGTTTTTGTGGACAAGGAATATGAATTTTCTATCAGCTTTTGAAAATTCAAAATGGCGGATTCATCATGGTCGATACTGGTCTAAATGTTGCAAGTCATCAATTTTAGCTGACTTCTACATATCCAATTGGCTTCAAATTTGGGATGCGTTTGTAGTTCAAATGAAAATATAAAACTATGGTGTTGCCATTATTTATTCTTATGAAGACAGTGGTGTTGCTTACACTTCCCACCTTCCTTGCTGAAGGCACTACTTAGGGAATGTCCGATTTAGTTTAAAATTGGTATTAGGGGGTTTTTAGGGACAAGGAATATAAAATTTTTATCAGATATTGAAAATCCAAATGGCGGATTCAAAATGGCTTTTATTATATACTACGAATCTAAGTTTTATAAATAAATATATAATATTTACTAAATTTGTGATTTTGCTATACCATAATACCTACCAAAAAGTAAAAAAAAAATTTAAACAAGCTTTTATTTAAATGCACTAAAAAGAAGAAAATAAAAATTTCAAGTAAATCAAACCCATTATTTTGTTACATTAAACATTTTTATATGGGGTAAAAGCTTGTCGCGAGAAATTTAAACAGAAAAATCATATTTTCATAAAATTGTCTTTTCATGTGCTGTACGTAAAATAAATTACTTTACGCACTAGTGCATTAATCTGTTAATTAATTCAAATGAATAAATTTTATATTAGGTATTTGATTAATGGTTGGTGATTAACTTCGCCAATTAATTTGCATTGTTCTGATTTTATAATTGGCTTTGCTTATTAATTTATTAGTTCACTTCATTAATTAGTTTGTCATTCGATTTCATTAAATTAATTCCTTCATTAGCTTCATTTACTCTTTATATTAGTTGCATTCCTTAATTAAACATTGGATACTGAATAATTTTAATATAATTGATTTCTACTTAGGAAACTGACCTCAACTTTTGATTATTAGTGAGTTTTGTAAAATTTTGTTTTTTCCTAATTAAATTGTATAGATATAATATCATATAATAATTATATACAATAAATATAATTATTATTGTTGTAACCTAAAAACTTCAACAGCAAGACACCTGATGTTTCACATATTAACAACAATTATCAATATGCGTGAACATCACTATTTTTAGAAATTTTAGTTTTTTGTTGCCTTATACCTCATTTCTTACTAGTAAACTTATTCGTAAATTTATTTAGTTATTGAGGAGTGGTATACCTGGCACGTTATAGGCAGTTTTTCGACTGGCAGAGAGCTGCTGGCGCTCTTAACCGGACCTATCTCTCTACTTTACATATTATTTTAATTTTATTTTATATCAACTATAACCTTACCCTTTGCTATTAAACAGAGAAAGAGTGTGGCAGTTCAAATTCCTTTACCCTAATCGGAAGAATATTTTAGTTTAGTTCTGGCGCGATTGACGACAGGTAAAGATCCTTACTTTTTATGATTTATTCATTGATTTTTTACATTGATTGAAATGACTTTTATTCACTAACTGCCCTATTCTCTCTCAAAAATCTAAACTAAAGTAAATTACGTCCCCCTTTAAATAAAGACAAAACAGTTTTACCCTTTTTTATAGATTTAATATCCATGGCACCACTTGCAGCCACATAACTAGGATATCATAGGAAAGATTCCAGAGCCTTAGCCAGCATCACCATCTAGGAAGCACGGAGAAACCGCCAGATAGTAACAAACACACAGAGGTTATTCAGAATATTCCATCATTCCACCCACGTTTTGTTAAAAGTTTTCAATATTTTATTATGCACTCTAGCGTAGCTCCATTACTTGGGATTAAATATACACTCTGAGTATTTTCTTATTAAGTTTGCTTTTGATAAATAAATTTCAATAGTTAATAAAAGCGGGTTAATTTGTTAAATAAACTGTGATAAATTGGCGCGATTTTCTTTAATATAATAATAATAATAATTGTTTATAACAGGTTGTATTGGCAAGGTGTTTTCAATAACACAGCGCATAGGTTCTTTTGAAGAACACATATTATTTGATTTCTTGAAATCATAGTTTAATGTGTGAATTCAGGAATCAAAGGCCGCAGTGATATATAGAAACATCCCTGCGGCCGGTTCACACTTGCTCGCATTTCATATATTTTTCCAACCACAATCAATAACTATAACCAATCGGTAGGTGCCTAAAATATAAGTGAAATGAATATATGTGTAAGTTTAATTTAGTACTTAGGGTAATTCACTTGACTAACTGGGCAGTGTTTAGAGGACTTAATTAAGATACTGAGTTGTCTAGAAAAATTAAATACTTCCTAACTATGGAAAAATTAATGTTTGTCTCAGTATTAGCTTACTTACCGCATCACTGGAATCATGTGCAGTTGGTTTTAGGAGAATGCTTTTAATTACCGCCCATAGGATTATGAAGAATAAAGGTGAGCCTGAAAAAAAAACTCTATTAAAATGATGAATAAGTCCACGCAACAAAATATTCGCAAAGCATGACTGCCACTAGCCTTTAACAAAAAAGATTAAAACCCGCAATATGTCCTCTAGTTTCTTGGACTATAAGATTTTATTTTGCTATACGGTGCATAATCTAAAAAAGATAAGATCTAGTAACTGAGAAAACTTAAAAAAAAACACAGGTTATAAGACCTATCAATGTTCATGGCAACAGCACTATTCACATACAATTAATTTTATTTTTTTCTTATAGCCTAGGAGTGAAAATTGCTGTAACTTAATTTTCTCATTTTTGTTGGCGAATGATACAATTTTTACTGATGGTGGTAAAGGCCAGCACGAACGTTTATATGAAAAAGAAATATGCAATATTTAAATTAGTTTATGTTCGTTTTTGTAAATAGGTATACAGGATGCAACTAAATGTTGAGAAATTGCTACAAACGTTGAAGTCTTTTTAAACATACTTACATAAAAAAAAACCTGCAACAAAAATATTTTTTGTTTGTACAACTTTAAAGCAGATCATTCGTGTGTATAGAAGTTGCACATTATTTTATCCATCAAGCAATATAAAATATCCTAATATACATGCTAAGTACACTGGTACTTATTCCATCATTATTATTTCTATAATGTAATTTTGTGTTTGTTCAGAAAAAGCTATAAGTGACTTCTAAACTCATTTTCATATTGAAACTTAAAATCGACACACATCAGAATGTAAAATATTCGTATATGACTTAAAAATTATATATAAATGTCTAAACCATCCTCCGAAAAAGAAAGATAAAATATTACTAATTTTCATTTACATAAATAAAAGAGGTGCCCTGTGTAAAGACAAGTTGATGAGTTTCGATTTGGTTTTCCTCACCTTTCTAAATTATGCCTTCAAAAAGTGCATGTAACTTGGTAATCTTCTATGTAGTAACTGAAAACGTCGCAGAGTCAAACCTTCCTATTTCTCAGGCTTGTTCTTAAATACTATTATTTTAATATTCAGATTTAGTTATTCAAAATCTAATTCAAATTAAGTTCATGTTTCTTGGCTCACTAGCATTTTTCTTCCGCATTTAATTCATGAGAATAATTCATTCATTTATGCTGTCACGCTTTCTATGTTCCAATTTTAAATTGGCTACTTCCAGTCCAGCTTAGAGGAAACTGGGAGTGAACAAAGTGATAAGACAAGCAAAAAGTTAAAGTTAAGTTCAGAAAATTTATAACTAACGATGCGTAGGCCAGAACGAGCTGTGGGCGAAGCATGCAAATTAGGTGGGGTATTTACATGAAGGTATCACCAACTTGTAGACGGCACATGGAAATTGTTTTGGCTTAGGTTTCACAATAAATCAAAATATGCATGATTAAATAATTAAAACAACGGTAAACGTCTGAAATTAGCTACTAAAAAAAATATAAATACTATAATCACAAGTTGAGTTAACCCAAAACGTAAATTAATCAACAGAAATCAATGTCTGAACCCAAATATATCAAATTAATTATACTTACTACTTTCTTCCCTTTTGAAACACTAATACTAAAAATAATAAATGAAACAAGTAGATAAGTAGAAAGAAAATGGCTTTATTGTCGTAAAATGGCGTCATGGTAATGTGTTACAAAGAAAAATAGTAATTTGACTTTAAGGGAAGAAAAATTAAAAAAAAAAACTGTGGTACCCACGGTACTTGATATTACCTAAAGCTATATCTAAGCAAATTCTATAAACAATTTAAAAACGGCAAGTTTAAATATAGAGCTCCTAACGCTGATGTAAGCAAAGAAAATCGAATATTAAAAAGCAAAGTTATAAAAAAGGGTAGATTCAAATGACTATTCAAGCAAATCTAAAGAAATTTTTTGCTGTTATACGAAATAAGGTATTTAAAGAAAACCTACGTTGACCAATGGCGGCGCGAAAGAAAAGTAAGATAACAATATATCTAATTATCAATAAAGAAAAGCAAAATCAAGTGAAAAAAAGCCAATAGGAAAGATACTACTAATAATTACTTGTCATAGATCAAGTAAAGTAAATAAACATTATTTATTAAGCATTAAACAATCAACAAAACATGATTATGTTTTATCCATACTTCTCGTGTCCACTTGGACGTAATATCAACTAGCAAATATTCTAGTTAGACTACGTTAAAACCACTGTGAGATCTAAACAGTACTCTAAACGTAAAAAAGTTGTCAATTTTGATTATTAACAGAAAATTAAAATAGTCTTGAATTAAAAGTGGTACTAAATTAGTGGTTTATTTACGTATGGCTAACAAGCATGGACAAATTTATTATTTAGGTGTATACCATGACAACGGTCGTTATTATAGTTGTATGTTGTATCTAGAGTAATTATTAAAGGAATAAATTTATTCAGACAACAATCACGCAGCCATTAATTCAGTGTAATTTTTGTGAACATTTTACAACAAATAAACTTAAGAGCGTTTTTTGCGTTTTCATCAAAATGACTTATCCTGCAAATGCAGAGTTCTGCATGTAATGTAGTAACTAACTATATTTGGACCAATAGATAACTTTTTTATTTGAAGGATTAAAAAAACGTTTAAATTAGGAAAGTTGAAGGATTTCGCTCAAAGCACTAGAATTTGATATCAGAAAAAACAAACGAACGTCGTAAAATCGTAAGAAACGACTAAGTTAGGTTTTTTAAAATGGAATACCCTATATAATATTACATACTCTGATTCTACGTAAAATTTCGAGTATATTTCATTTAATATAACATATACCTACCTTCAAATGTTTTCGCGCTATCGATGATCGAAAATCGTACTATTAATATGTCTTCTACGCCCTTCGTATATTAATTTACTTAAGTCATTACGGGGTTTCTACGGAACCATCGGTAAATGTAAGTCGTCAGTGATAATTAAGCAACCGGAAAAAGTTAAAAAGTTTATTTTCACTCATTATGGTTACATTCAACAAGAACAACTTAATATATTTATGGCATACGTTAAAAGTAATAAAACTAAGAGGCAAGGTTGTATCAAAACCTGCAAGTTCTAAGTTAGAACACTTTTACGAGAGTCTACAGAAAATTAATAAATTTGCAAGATTTTAAAAGAAAAAAAGGCCAGTGCGACAACCTGACGACCGTACTCAGCTAGATATTCTTCTTTAATTTAATTGTATATACGAAACTTGATTTTACTAATTTGCTTCTAAACATTAATATTTTTTTAGAAAATCCGACTCACTCAATACCTACAGCATGTGAAACATTAAATACCAAATTTTACAGAGCCCAAAGCACACTCAAGAAGTTCAAATACAAACCTTATAAGTTTTGGAAAGTTCAACAACTTTCCGAAGAAAATAAATGCCAACGGCATGAATTTTGTAATGCTATATTGGAACAACTACGCATGGACGATACTTTTTTTGACAGTATAATATGGACAGACAAAACATGCTTTGCAACAAAAAAATTTCTATAATAGACATGATACCCATTATTGGAGTCAAGAAAACCCTCGCCTTGTTAAAGCTGTTAAAACATCAGGATGGAAAGTTTTCAGTGTTTGGTGTGGCGTTGTTTATTTATTTGGGGCCTATTTTTTACGAAGGTGGTCTAACTGGTGATAGATATTACCAATTTAATACTGAAGAAATACAGAGCTTTTTAGTTGAATAATCGCTTAACATCCTCAACCGACCTATTTGGCAACTAGATGGTGCTCCTGCTCACAACACAGCAAACGTGACTCACTTCTTAAATGAAAAATATGAGACTTGGGTTGGAAAGAATGGTTCAATTCGACGGTGCCCCAATAGCCCTGATCTTACTTTGATGGACAGGTCCTTCTGGGGCAGGGCCGGATTTACCACTAGGCACACTAGGCAATTGCCTAGGGGCG
>MU184393.1:122054-147524 GCA_016904865.1 Pissodes strobi | reverse complement strand
TGTTGTGACAAGTTGTTATCTTCGGCAATGAGCTGCCTTATTCTAGGGACAATATTTTCTTCAAGCAAAGTAAGATACATCTCTGCAGTTAAATTGCCTTGTAAAAATAATGGCCCAATTAAGTTATTGCCTAAGATACCTGCCCAGACATTTAACTTTTCAGGATGTTGAGTATGAAACTCTCTAAATAAATGTGGGTTTGAATCGCTCCAGTATCGACAGTTATGCCGATTGAGCAATCCACTTAGAAAAAAGGAGCATTCATCTGAAAAGCAGATATTGTACAGGAAATTTTGATTGCCAATATATCGTTCACTCATTTCTTCTACAAATTTCAACCGTCGATCATAATCATCTTCATTAAGTTCGTGAAGCAATTGTATCGTGTAGGGGTGAAATTTGTGAGCCTTCAAAATTCGACGAACGCTTGTTCGTGAGACGCCGGAAACTTCGGACAATTGCCTAGTACTCAATGTATTATTCATTACAATGTGACCTGACTGCGATTTGCATGCCTTCATTCCTAACGACACGAACCGGATTATCGTTTTTGTTCTGCACTGTTCCAGTTTGCAAAAACTTTTCCATGTGTTGCCTAACGTAAGTATGTGAGACATTTTTACCCACATGTCTTTCATTAAATTGTCGTGCTATTTCTCTTGCACAATTATTGTATTTGAAATAAATAGAAACCAATTCAACCCGTTCAGCTATAGTGGAAACCATAATTAAATCTCGTTATAAACTCTCGAACTAACGATAATAATGTTGAAACTAAATGATCGTGGGACAACGTATAGTAAATAAAGTAAGCAAAAACACATTTTTTTATTCCAGGCTGAAAAAAAAAACGAACGTTTTGCTGCTAGTTTTTATATCAATAGGCGGATATTACGGTAAAGAAAATTCGTGCGGCTAAGATTGATTTATTTTTATTTCTTGTCTGTTTTCTAAAATAATTACCCTTAAGACAACCGGGGTGAAAATTTTCCATTGAACCACCCACCCTGCAGATAGGATGAAAATAATGACGATAAATTTGAGAGTCATAAAAAAACTCGAGGAGACCTTTAAAAAGAGGTATGGCACGACCCTTCATACCTATTCAAATTTTGGGGGTTGTTCTTCCCCGGCTTAGAGGGTTAAAATTACGGAGATGAAAAAACTGAAAAATAGTTCCCCTTCAAATTAGAAATCGACGTCTTCGAGAGTTCTTCCAATTTTTTCCACAAAAACATAAAAAACGAAATCTAATATGTATAGAGACCTACAAATTCCTAACAATTTTTGACAAGCTGTCATTTCGTTGTGGTTGAAAATAATTACGTCAAATTATAGGGTCATAAAAAATTCGATGAGACTTTTAAAAAGAGGTATGGCACGACCCCCCTCCCCTATTCAAATTTCAGGGGTTGTTTTTCCCTCGGCTAGGGGGTGAAAGCTACAAGGACGAAAAAACCTGAAAAATAGTTCCCCCTTAAATCAAAAATCGACGGGTTCGAGCGTTTTTCCAGATTTTCATTTTAAAATAAAAAATCCGGGGTGGAAAGTTTCCATTGGCCCACCCTGTATATATCAGTCACTGGATTTTACGTCCTTCTATAAAAATCTATTCTTAGCAGGCCCGTTAGCTGGGCTTTGAAATAAACCAAAATTATTATTGCTCTATGAAGAAATGCACATCAGTTTTATGCATTTCTCAGCAAATGACAAATTCGTTAATAATTTTGCCTACTCGCGTGCAACAAATCGTACTTTTCTTCACTGATTATAGGATTGAGAACTTGTAAACTATAAGTGCTAGAAACTAGGTTTAATGGAAAAAGTTGTATGCTATTTAGTTTCTAGTTCAGTGCTGCCTAAATAGTGATTCCATCTTTTTTCGTTTTCGAGATATTTAAAAAAAAAACAGTGACCAAAATGTATAATTTAAGTGGTGTTTGTAGGATTATTCGTCAGGTATCAAGAAAAACAATACTTAATTATTATTTCTTGCCAACGTTTCGAATTATATCAACTCATCATTGGGGCTCTGTTAAGAGGAGAAAGCTACTTTTAAAATATTTAGTTCCATTTTACAATTTGCTAAAAAAAACAAAGTAAGAGCCTTAAGCCCATGTAATGCATATGTATGTCATAGAAATCATTATTTCTTGTTAAAAGAAAAACATACATTCATGAGACTTAACAAAATTGTGCTTTTCTCTCGTACACTTAACATTCATATCAAATCATTAAAATAGATATTATTGCGGATTACAATGAACATTACAAACAATGAAGAACAATTAAAAATCAACAACCAAATTGTGCTGAGTAATTCAAGGACGACTGTTAAACTCTTTACTATATTTTGTCGAAAAAATATAGTAGATAGCAACAAAAATTTAAAAATTGCTAAAAATCAACAGTTTTCAAAAATAAAATTTTTTGGTTTTTTGAAAATATGTCGAAAATGGAAAAAGATAATACTCTTGCATGCTAGGTCTTGCTCTTGCGTAAGTCTTGCACTTGGTCTTGCACTGCTTGGTCTTGGTCTTGCAGACCTGGAGCTGGTCTTGGTCTTGCTATTTCTACAAGACCAAGAGCGCAAGACCAAGACCAGTCTCGCTAATCACTAATTAATTTCCAATACAAAAAATAATGTGGTGAATGGATATGGGGGATGGATACTCAATTGAATATTAACACTAACCCTTTAAAAGACGAAAACATTATACGTTATGTGCTTATGTTTTTTGCTTAATTAACTATAATTGTCCAGTAAATAATGAAATAGATTACAAATGCATTAACCCCTGTAATATAAGGTGTGCGCTGTCTAAGAGGTCGTTTTCACAGTAATTGGATCATTGAACTGAAATTATCTGATTCTAATCAAACTGGTTTTTAACGACTTTTGGGGAAAAATTGGGCGCCTCCGGAGGCGCGAGTGATCTTCGTCTGCGGAAGAAAAGGAATACTTATACACCACCCAAGGACTAACTCTGGCTACGCCACTGGTGAGAGGTGTTCAGATGCTTATTTTCAAAAAATACCCATGATTTTGTTTTGGTCACTTTAGATTATAATTTTTTTCTCTCTGAATGAGATCTTTCCGGATATAATACCTGGTACGCTTATTTGACCGTACGTAGATACATCTATATCATATCACGAAAGTCCATTTTGGCAAAGTAAAGTTGAATCATAGATTCCTACAGTTTAAGTTATAGTTTAACCGGTAGCCGGTAGACAATATTATTAACTATAAGTTATGTGCTATTTTTTTTTTAAATAATATGCCGAATAATACGAATACCACTGGTAGTTGGAAGAAAATAATAAGGGAATTCTAAGAAAATCAATATTTCGGTATAAAAAAATAGAAGGTTGGAAATGGAAAATCATAAATAACGTTAAAACAATAAAATTCTGAGTGTCGTATCTAGTCCAACTAAACTGCTACTCTTGGAAGTGGTCCGTTTTTAAAGTAATCCATAACTTATAACATGTTCTAAAAGTGGCTCTATGTGTTTGATACATACCTTACGTATAGCACAACTCCAATAAATTCCTAAGTTAGTTTGGGTTAGTTTGTTGACTATTCCAATTTAAATAAGGTCTTCGTGATCCAAATTAATATTAAATTTATATTATCATTTTATATCGATACCTGTGAAAAAATAAGTGTGTGTGACACAAACTGTACTTTGTAACGTTTTATCTAAATACCTGATAAGATAACATAACAAATAGATCCCATTACACAAGTTGCATTTGGAATATAAAACAAATAATATATAATAACCACAGACCTAAAAAAAGGGACCTAGTTGGTTACGTTTTAACATGATTCAACATTATTCTGCCTTGTATTTATCATAATTGCACCATAGCCAGACTACATAATATACCTTGGAAAATCCTGCAGAGCTAGCAAATTTCCAAAATAATGTATATTTATTTGATAACTCTAATAGAATCTAGCGACTGCTTTAATTAAAAATGTATCTGCAATTGTAATGTTGACCTGCTTTCGGTTCACTTAGAGAATTTGCAACCTTGGCAAACTGAATCCTATGCGTCAGATAGTCAGCAAAATCATCCAACACACTACCCTTAACGCCATGCATCTCCAAAACTTGAAGGAGCGGAGTAGACGATACCGGATACCAAGATGCCTTCGCTAAATCCAAAAACAAAGCGGTGCATCTGTCACCATTATTTAAGTGAAACATTATGACCAATCAAATTAGGAGGGCACTAGAAAAAAAGTGTTGGAAAGCTAATTATCATTTTAATCGGTTCATTTGACGTCAAATAGATGTATCCTAGGTTTGCACGGTCCCTCGACCGCCGCTCGGGCTCGAGTCAGGAAGTCCAAAAAAACGCGAATATTTCGGACTTCTTTCAGTCTTTCTCATATAGCTCCAAAACGGTGCATTCTAGCGAATATTTCATTCTCACTAATATTAGAGAGCAAATTCTGCGTCGAATGATTATCCCATTCATTCAATTCAGTCCGGTAGTATGGTTGAAATCGATCGTTTTTTCCGTGGTTTTTACCAACTTTGCTGAAAAACGCATTATAGTGACTTTTCAATCGTCAGTCTAAATGAGAAAACGCATATTCAAGTATAATTTGGAAATGTTATAAATAATTTCCTGTTGTTGACCATGGAGGGTTTTTCTTCTAATGCCAATTTTTTCAGAGCTATTTTTTTTTGCTTCAGTCCACTTGCAAACGCGTTGCCTATAATACCCTAATGGGCACTGCAAGTAGGAAACGGCGAGGAGGAAAGATACCGATGAACTCTTTTTTTAAGGATATTTTGACTGTAGCCAACAGGGAACAATTTGGTGGGTAAGGAGTTCCAGATGCTCGATACACGCCAGAAGAAAGAATTTTAGTAAAGGCTGGTTCTGGGTGTGTTCTGTTGAAGAGCATATGGATGAGAGCTTCTAGCTCGTCGTGTGGAACGAACAAAGCTGGCACTGGCACTGGAGGTAATCAGAGTTGTCAGTTCGGTCGAACACCCTCCGTGATAATATCGGTAAAAAAGAGAGAGATCACCCACCATCCGCGCCTATCTTCCAAGATGTGAAGGGAATGAGTCAGTGTTTGGTCGTTGATAAGTCTGACAGCTCGGTTCTGGAAGAGCGCTAGAGTATGTTTGGGAACAGAACTCCAAATGTGAGAGCAATACTCCAGATAGGTCTGATTTGGGCTTTATAGAGTATAAGCAGCTGATGGGAGCTGAAGTATTTTTTGCTACGGAAAAGTACACCCAGTTTTTGAGAGGCACACTTGGCGAGACCTTTGACATGCTCATCCCATGAAAAGTTAGTGCTTGCAGTTATTCCAAGAAGCGAAAGATTGGAGGATGGAGAAAGGATTTCCCCTCCATGATGATGTCAAGTTAGTTTCCCTTAGTTTTTCTCCGGGAGAACACCGCAGTCTGTGTCTTTTTGGCATTGAAAGTTACAAGATTGTTGGATCCCCATTCAAGAATTGTGTTTAAGTCTCGATTGATTGAGTCGGTTTGTTGTCTTCTTAGTTGTCCCAGAGTGGCCAATGATGATATAGAGCCGGTGGAAGGCCATAAGCTGAGAGTTTGTCCAGGAGGGATTGGTGCCACACCCGGTCGAAGGCTTTGGATAAGTCAAGAGCAACGACTCGGGACTCTCCATGTTTTTCCAGGGTTCAATTCCAGATGTGTGTTGCATAGGACATCCGATCTCCTGTTGAGCGCTTCGCTCTAAACCCATACTGTCTATCAGATATTATGTTGTTCTGTTCAAGATATTTCAGGATCTCGGTGTTAATGACTTTTTCCATTACCTTGGTCACTACTGGGGTTAAAGATATTGGACGGTAGTTACTGACAATATCCTTCTTTCCCTTCTAAGGTACAGGTTGCACTCTAGCGCCCTTCAAGAGGGCTGGAAAAATACCTCTATTGTAGCATAAGGTATATAGTTTGGCCACGGTATAAATAAGTATATACGGTAGGTTCACTCGAGACAAATTTCCAATTTCGCCGACAGTTTTTACCTTCGAAGCGAATCCGGATCAATCTCGTTCGCGGCCAGTTGTGGCTACACTACGAGGGAGAACTTACGGTCAGGTCAGTGTGCAAACGCCTTGATATTCTGTACTGTTGGGTCGCGTTGAATTAAATAATTATTAAGATCGCTACTATGGCGAGATATTGTTGTGCGGATAATTATTGTATTACAAAAGTGGGTGACGGATTTTCATTTTTTAGATGCCCCAAAGACCCTATCAGTTAAGATTTATAATAATTTTTTAATAATATGCAGTTTTTCAATTACACGTATAATCGGTTTAACAAATATGTCTTTACTAAAATTTTGTTATTTACCTAAATATGGATAAAGACAATAGTGAGAAAAGAAAACAAGTACGGCAAAAATAAAATGCCCGTCACCACTAGCGTGAGCAAAAATCCGTTTATATTTTAATAATTGCGAATTTTTCACATGACCTTTTGTGTTTTTAAAGCAACTCTTATATTTTAACATTGAAAATGTTTCTATTATCCTAGTAGGTATAGGGCCTCAAATCGTGAAAAAGTGCATGCTACATTTGACACATGACATCATACGCGTGTGAGATCGTGTTAGTTTATTTACTTACTTAAACTTAAATTTGATTTATAAGGTATCGGAATCGATTAAAATGACTAAAATAAATTGGAACAAACTGAAACTCACCGAAAGTTGATTGAATGACTAACCAAAACTCGCCAAAAGTAACCAATACAGGCTTAAACGTACCGGTACAGGTTACGAAAATTAAATTAAGTTAAAACTAACCAAAACGAACGGAATTTTAACAACTAACCAAAACTAACCAAAAGCATTAAATTTGATTATAACGTATCGGAACCGATTCAAATGACTAAAATAAATTGGAACTAACTGAAAGTAATCGAAAGTTGATTGAAAAACTAACCAAAAGTAACTAAAAGCACCAAAAAGGGCTAAAACGTATCGGAACAGGTTAAAAATATTAAAGTAAGTTGAAACTAACCAAAAACATTAAAATTGGTTATAAAGTATCGGAATCGGTTCAAATGACTAATATAAATTGAAACTAACTGTAATTAACAAAAAGTTGATTGCACGACTAATCAAAACTAGCCAAAGTAACTAAAAGCACTAAGGGCTTAAACCTATCGGAACAGATTAAAAATATTAAAGTTAGTTGAAACTAACCCAAATTAACCTAATTTTAGCGACTGACATAATTTTACCAAAAACATTTAAATTGGTTATAATGTTTCGGAACCGCTGCAAATGAGTAAAATAAATTGGAGCTAACTGAAAGTAACCGAAAGCTGATTGAATGACTAGCCAAACGAAACTAAAAGCACCGAAACCGGCTAAAACGTATCGTAATAGATTAAAAATATTGGAGTAAGATAAAATTAACCCAAATTAACCGAATTTTGGCGACTAACCCAAACTAACCAAAAACAGTAAAATTGGTAATAACGTATTGGAACCGGTTCAAATGACTATAATAAATTTAAACTAACTGAAATTAACCGAAAGTTGATTGAACAACAAAGCTAACCAAAAGTAACCAAAAAAGCGAAAACATAAATCAAAATAGATTAAAAATATTAAAGTAAGTTGAAACTCACTTAAATTAGTCGAATTTCGGCGACTAACTAAAATTAACCAAAAACATTAAAATTAATTATACTCGTAACGTATTGGAACCGGTTCAAATTCTAAAATATATAAAAACCAACTAAAACTAACAGAAATCTGATTGAATGACAAACCAAAACTAATGAAAAGTAACCAAAAGCACTAAAACGTATCGGAATAGGTTACAAAAATTAAAGTAAGTTAAAACTATCCAAAACGAGCAGAACTTTGGCGACTAACCAAAAGAAACGAAAAACACTAAATTTGATTATAACGTATCGGAGTCGGTTCAAATGACTAAAATAAATAGGATCTAACTGAGACTAACCGAAAGTTAATTAAACGGCTAAACAAAACTAACTAAAAGTAACCAAAAGCGAAAGAACGGGCTAAAACAATTCATAACAGGTTAGAATTATTATGTACCGCAACGTCATGGCTAGTTATATATTAATAGATTTTCCTATCTACAAGTGGAGGGTAATTTTTTAGGTCTTCATATCCGCACCTTTTTTTATTTTTTTATAATTATGTTAAAAAATATTATAATGTTAAAAAGGCATTTCTTTAATTTCAGTTAGTTTTAATTCATTTTAGTCACTTGAACCGACTCCGATACGTTACAATCAAATTTAATGTTTTCGGTTAGTTTTGGTTAGTCGCCAAAATTCGGTTAATTTAAGTTAATTTTAACTTACTTTAATATTTTTAATTTGCCCGATACGGTTTAGCCCTTTTTGGTGCTTTTGGTTAGTTGTTCAATCAACTGTCGGTTAGTTGCAGTTAGTTCCAATTTATTTTAGTAATTTGAACCGGATCCGAGACGTTATAACCAATTTTAATGTATTTGGTTAGTTTTGGTTAGCTGCAAAAGTTCGGATAATTTGAGTTAGTCTTACTTTAATTTTTTTAATCTGTTCCGATACATTTAGTTCTTTTTGGCGCTTCTGATTACTTTTGGTTAGTTTGGGTTAGTTTGGGTTAGTAGTTCATTACGCATATGACATCATGTGTGGCAAATGTAGCATGCACTTTTTCGCAATTTGATGCCCCATAACAGCAAAACAGAAACATTTTCAATGTTAAAAGTACTACGGCAGACGTAGCGCGATGAGAGAAATTCTCACAAATGCAGCCAATCACTTGAGAAATGCACCCGGTTAATTGGCCATGTTAAAGAGGACGCCAAATAAGTCAGCTAGAGTAGTGGAGGACAGCTCCGTTCGCAAAGCCATCTCCGAAAACTGACGATTTCGCAGAAAATGTGAGAGAAATACTCGTAGCGCGAGTAATGAAGTGTTAAGACCTTTAAGAAGCTATAAATTTACTTTACTAGCTTAATATGTCCTTTTTATATTTAAATTCCCACAATATTTGTCAGGTACTTTGAACCTTCTGCTTTATACATGTTTTAATAGATGAATCAAGTTACAAACTGTCAAATAAATTATTTTAATAGGTATTACCTTTATTTATAATGTTTTTGAATTTAGTATACGTTACTATTTTGTATAACTTTATTACATAGCTTTATTCATTTGAATCACGTATTAAAAATTACCTTAATCGCCCTTTGAAATATCGTGTATCAAATAATAACCGAGGAAATAATTTTGCATCAGCTAATACCGCTCTTCAATCAACGCTAATACTTTTTGAATCTCCCCTCACAGACTGGCTCGCTGCTGCAGGTAGAGTAAAAACTAATTTTTTACCGTGCTGCGGCTTTTGCGTTTGATCCAAAAACATGAAACGATTTTTGCTGAGTGAATCTACTCGATATTATTTGTACTCTGGTTTGGCTAGAATAGGTGTCAGCTCCAGTGCGCATTGTTTGAGAACAACAGGGGGAATTCCATCCAGTCCAGCGGCCTTTGAGCAGTCAAGATGATGAAAAATACAAAACACTAAACACTATGCAACTGAACCAATTTGCCGAGCCGGCCTAACTAAACCTCACGCCGCCGCCGCGCCGCTGGAGACATGAGGTTGATAAGATACAAGAGACATCAGCCTTGCCTCTGCGCAACTAAACGTCAAGCCAACGGCTCTTACCACAGCTTACTATTAGAGCTCTTTCACACGAGGATACTGTATGCGAGATACGCGTATACGAGATACAGAATCGCGATCGAAAACTTGGACTGCTGCATCGAATTCACGCATTTCTTCAATCAGAACTAAAGTAGTCGCAGTGCCGTGCATAGGTTCATCACTATAGCGCGTAGTAAATAATACCTATGACGATTGAATTTATACTGAAAAATATCCTGCGTCTATGATATTTTCTCCGTTGCAAACGTATCCATGTCTGAACAGGTCCATATATCGTAATGGTAATTTTGTATGCGGCATACGCATGCAGCGTCCGGCGGCTGAGTTGCCGGAATGCAGAAATTCGGTATCGCGATTCTGTATGCGTCGCTCGTGCCGTGTGAATAGGTCCATTTGAATGTATGTTTAACCTGTATCTCGGATACGCGTATCTCGCATACAGTATCCTCGTGTGAAAGCGCTCTTATAGTAAATGTATCAGTCTCTAACGAGTGAATTTGCTATATTGGACCGTTTTCTCCTATTTGCAGTATTTTGTTTCGTTGTGGTACGGGTTCGTGTTTATGTTGTGTTTCGTTGATGACAGATGCCCAGATAAACCCACACCAGATGCGAAACCGGTTACATAAATTAAAGTAAGTTAAAATTAACCAAAACGAACCGAATTTTGGCGACTAACGAAAACAAACCACAAACATTAAATTTGATTATAACGTATCGGAATTGGTTCAAGTGACTAAAATAATTTGGAACTAACTGAAAATAACCGAAAGTTGATTGAATGACTAACCAAAGGTAACTAAAAGCACTAGCACATGCTAAAACTTATCAGAACAGATTACAATTAATGTTAAGGCAAGTTAAAACTTTAATTTAACCCAAACTTACCCAAATTAATCGAATTTTGGCGACTAACCAAAACTAACCAAAAACACTAAATTGCTTATAACGTACCGGAACCGGTTAAAATGACTAAAATATATTAAATTTATTTATATTTACCGAAAGTTGATTGAACGACTAACTAATCAAAAGCATCAAAACGAGCTAAAACGCATCGAAATAGATTAAAAATATTGAAGTAAGTTAAAATTAACCCAAATTAACCGAATTTTGGTGGCTAACCAAAAACATTAAGAATGCCTATAAATTCTCGGAATCGGTTCAAATGAATAAAATAAATTGGAAATAACTGAGTTTTACCTGAAGTTGATTGAACGACTAACCAAAACTAGCCAATAGTAACTAAAAGCATCAAATCGGGCTAAAATGTATCGAAATAGATTAAAAATATTGAAGTAAGTTGAAACTAACCCAATTAACCGAATTGTGGTGACTAACCAAAAACACTAAAATAGATTAAAAATGTGGAAGTAAGTTAAAACTAATACAAATTAACCGAATTTTGGTGACTAACCAAAAACACTAAAATTGGGTATAACGTATGGGAACTGGTTCAAATGACTAAAATAAATTAAAACTCACTGATATTAGCCGAAAGCTGATTGAATGACTAACCAAAAGTAACGAAAAGCACTAAAAAGGGCTAAAACACATTAGAACAAATTAAAAATATTAAGGTAAGTTGAAACGATCTTAAATTAACTAAATTTTGTCGACTAACTAAAATTAACCAAAAACATTAAAATTGGTTATAACGTATCGGAATCGCTTCAAATGACTAAAATAAATTAAAAGTAACTAACACTAATCGAAAGCTGATTGAATGATTAACCAAAACTAATCACAAGTAACCAACAACCAGTTCCGATACGTTATAACTAATTTGAATGTTTTTGGTTAATTTTAGTAAGTCACCAAAATTCGGCTAATTTAAGTTAGTTTCCACTTACTTTAAAGTTTTTAATCTGTTCTGATATGTTTTAGCTCTTTTTGGTTGCTTTTGGTTAGTTTTGGTTAGTCGATCAACCAACTTTCGGTTAATTTCAGTTAGTTTAAATTTATTTTAGTCATTTAGACCGGCTCTTATACGTTATTACCAATTTTAGTGTTTTTGGTTAGTTTTGGTTAGTCATTCGATCAACTTTCGGTTACTTTCAATTTATTTTAATCATTTGAACCGGTTCCGATACGTTATAACCAATTTTAATGTTTTTCGTTAGTTTAGGTTAGTCGCCAATATTCGGTTATTTTAGGTTAGTTTTAACTTACTTTAATATTTGAATCTGTTCCGATACATTTTAGCCTGTTTTGCTGCTTTTGGTTAGTTTTGGTTAGTTATTCGATCAACTTTAGGTTACTTTTAGCTAGTCCAATTTATTTTAGTCGTTTGAATCGGTTCCGCTATGTTGATAATCAAATTTAATATTTTTGGTTAGTTTTGGTTAGTCCTTAAAATTTGGCTCGTTTTGGTTAGTTTTAACTTATTTTATTTATTTATTTATTTATTTATTTATTTACTATAATCCATACAACAGGCTAAGCCCAATAACAGTATAGATAAAAAAAACAATCAAAATACTTAATTAAAAGAAACAAACGAAAAAAAGAAACAATATAAGTGATAGTGAGACTATGTTAAACGAAAAAAAAATAATAACAAAACAAGAATACAAAAAATTGAACAAATACAAATAGTTGCCTACAGTTAAAGAAAAAAAAAATGGCAACAAAAACATATATAGGTAGATATCACCTTTATGCATAACAATATCCAAAAAGCCAATCTTCACACTTTCAATAATTCCTTCCTTAATGTGTTTAGCGTGATATGAAAATAATCAAGGTTTAGATTGTTGCAAATGGCACTCATTTTATAAAGTGGAGAACTTTTCATAGTATTAGTGCGTGCATTAGGAAGATAAAATGTGCAGTTTTGACGAGACCCTCCCCTAGGTACAAGAAAAGACAATCGACTCAACATATCAGAATAATCTATTTTGTTATTCAAAACATTATGCAAAATTATTTTGAATTATTTCGCCTGGTTTCCAAAGAAGAAAGTTGAAATTTCGCTAAAAGGTCATTTTGAGGATAGCCCTGCCCAGGATAAGTACCCTCACCCTTTAAATACAAATATTTCAAAAACTTTCTCTGTATACTTTCCAAGTAATCTTTATAAAGTTGATGAGTTGGAGACCAACCATTTTGATGTTTGTAACCTGTTCCGATACGTTTAAGCCCGTTTTGGTGCTTTTGGCTAGTTTTGGTTAGTCGTTCAATCAACTTTCGGTTAGTTTCAGTTAGTTCCAATTTATTTTAGTCATTTGAACCGATTCCGCTACCTTATGATCAAATTTAAGTTTAAATAAACAAACTAACACGATCTCTCACGCGTATGACGTCATGTGGCAAATGTAGACTGCACTTTTTTACGATTCGAGGTCCTATATTAGGATAACAGAAACATTTTCCATGTTAAAATAACCTTAAATCGGCATGTATTAAAGCGTATAAGGGGAATTTCTGTAAAAAAGTCAGTGCAGCCATAATAACACAAGATTTCCATTACCGCCTGTTGCGAAAAAAGAAAGTGAATGGCTATTGCAATTTTTATTTTTCCTGAACCAGTCCACCAGCAAAACACGTTTCCATTTATTTGGTGCAGACCAACTATTTTAATTTTGAAGAACAATTCTATAATCATACCCAGATTATTTGGTGCAGACCGCGTATAACCGCCACGTCAAGGTTAAAGTTGGCTGGCGAGGAATTTGCCGATCTTTTGCATCTGGTGTGGCTTTATCTGGGACAGATGCAGAATCTCGATCTACGGATGAACAGTAAAGGTCTGTTTCGACGACAGTAACAAGAAACGTCTAATTAGCATGCTCCATAGATAGCTGGATGATGAAGGATTTGTTCTAAAAGTAGCAGAGGAAGCTCATAGACTCATTAATACGACTGCTATTGACTTATCACTAAATAATTATTGGAGAGGACACTGATCTCTTGGTCCTACTCCCAGCGTTAGCACCTACCACCTCAAAAGTTTCACTAATAAAGCAAGGGAAACACTTTAAATTCTCCCAGACAGTTTTAGTACTCGGATATTTCAAAACCAAACTTCCTGCTCCTGCATGCCTTCAGTGACGACACACCTCATTGGACGACATAAGGTACGACCTGTTTACGAAAGCCGTAGCCAAAACGAACATTAAGCTAGCATCTCTTCCCCCCACTCAAGCTATCGCTCGACAATATGCAATTCGGACATATCACCAGGTCAAGTTGTGGTTGGGACACGCCACAGATCTTCTGCAGTGGGGATGGAAAAACAAAGTACCGCCTACTACCTATACTCACCATGGCCAGCACCTTCAGAAATACTCAGCAGCTCATCCTACAAGCAGAGTACAAATAATATCGAGTAGATTCACTCAGCAAAAATCGTTTCATGTTTTTGGATCAAACGCAAAAGCCGCAGCACGGTAAAAAATTAGTTTTTACTCTACCTGCAGCAGCGAGCCAGTCTGTGAGGGGAGATTCAAAAAGTATTAGCGTTGATTGAAGAGCGGTATTAGCTGATGCAAAATTATTTCCTCGGTTATTATTTGATACACGATATTTCAAAGGGCGATTAAGGTAATTTTTAATACGTGATTCAAATGAATAAAGCTATGTAATAAAGTTATACAAAATAGTAACGTATACTAAATTCAAAAACATTATAAATAAAGGTAATACCTATTAAAATAATTTATTTGACAGTTTGTAACTTGATTCATCTATTAAAACATGTATAAAGCAGAAGGTTCAAAGTACCTGACAAATATTGTGGGAATTTAAATATAAAAAGGACATATTAAGCTAGTAAAGTAAATTTATAGCTTCTTAAAGGTCTTAACACTTCATTACTCGCGCTACGAGTATTTCTCTCACATTTTCTGCGAAATCGTCAGTTTTCGGAGATGGCTTTGCGAACGGAGCTGTCCTCCACTACTCTAGCTGACTTATTTGGCGTCCTCTTTAACATGGCCAATTAACCGGGTGCATTTCTCAAGTGATTGGCTGCATTTGTGAGAATTTCTCTCATCGCGCTACGTCTGCCGTAGTACTTTTAACATTGAAAATGTTTCTGTTTTGCTGTTATGGGGCATCAAATTGCGAAAAAGTGCATGCTACATTTGCCACACATGATGTCATATGCGTAATGAACTACTAACCCAAACTAACCCAAACTAACCAAAAGTAATCAGAAGCGCCAAAAAGAACTAAATGTATCGGAACAGATTAAAAAAATTAAAGTAAGACTAACTCAAATTATCCGAACTTTTGCAGCTAACCAAAACTAACCAAATACATTAAAATTGGTTATAACGTCTCGGATCCGGTTCAAATTACTAAAATAAATTGGAACTAACTGCAACTAACCGACAGTTGATTGAACAACTAACCAAAAGCACCAAAAAGGGCTAAACCGTATCGGGCAAATTAAAAATATTAAAGTAAGTTAAAATTAACTTAAATTAACCGAATTTTGGCGACTAACCAAAACTAACCGAAAACATTAAATTTGATTGTAACGTATCGGAGTCGGTTCAAGTGACTAAAATGAATTAAAACTAACTGAAATTAAAGAAATGCCTTTTTAACATTATAATATTTTTTAACATAATTATAAAAAAATAAAAAAAGGTGCGGATATGAAGACCTAAAAAATTACCCTCCACTTGTAGATAGGAAAATCTATTAATATATAACTAGCCATGACGTTGCGGTACATAATAATTCTAACCTGTTATGAATTGTTTTAGCCCGTTCTTTCGCTTTTGGTTACTTTTAGTTAGTTTTGTTTAGCCGTTTAATTAACTTTCGGTTAGTCTCAGTTAGATCCTATTTATTTTAGTCATTTGAACCGACTCCGATACGTTATAATCAAATTTAGTGTTTTTCGTTTCTTTTGGTTAGTCGCCAAAGTTCTGCTCGTTTTGGATAGTTTTAACTTACTTTAATTTTTGTAACCTATTCCGATACGTTTTAGTGCTTTTGGTTACTTTTCATTAGTTTTGGTTTGTCATTCAATCAGATTTCTGTTAGTTTTAGTTGGTTTTTATATATTTTAGAATTTGAACCGGTTCCAATACGTTACGAGTATAATTAATTTTAATGTTTTTGGTTAATTTTAGTTAGTCGCCGAAATTCGACTAATTTAAGTGAGTTTCAACTTACTTTAATATTTTTAATCTATTTTGATTTATGTTTTCGCTTTTTTGGTTACTTTTGGTTAGCTTTGTTGTTCAATCAACTTTCGGTTAATTTCAGTTAGTTTAAATTTATTATAGTCATTTGAACCGGTTCCAATACGTTATTACCAATTTTACTGTTTTTGGTTAGTTTGGGTTAGTCGCCAAAATTCGGTTAATTTGGGTTAATTTTATCTTACTCCAATATTTTTAATCTATTACGATACGTTTTAGCCGGTTTCGGTGCTTTTAGTTTCGTTTGGCTAGTCATTCAATCAGCTTTCGGTTACTTTCAGTTAGCTCCAATTTATTTTACTCATTTGCAGCGGTTCCGAAACATTATAACCAATTTAAATGTTTTTGGTAAAATTATGTCAGTCGCTAAAATTAGGTTAATTTGGGTTAGTTTCAACTAACTTTAATATTTTTAATCTGTTCCGATAGGTTTAAGCCCTTAGTGCTTTTAGTTACTTTGGCTAGTTTTGATTAGTCGTGCAATCAACTTTTTGTTAATTACAGTTAGTTTCAATTTATATTAGTCATTTGAACCGATTCCGATACTTTATAACCAATTTTAATGTTTTTGGTTAGTTTCAACTTACTTTAATATTTTTAACCTGTTCCGATACGTTTTAGCCCTTTTTGGTGCTTTTAGTTACTTTTGGTTAGTTTTTCAATCAACTTTCGATTACTTTCAGTTAGTTCCAATTTATTTTAGTCATTTGAATCGGTTCCGATACGTTATAATCAAATTTAATGCTTTTGGTTAGTTTTGGTTAGTTGTTAAAATTCCGTTCGTTTTGGTTAGTTTTAACTTAATTTAATTTTCGTAACCTGTACCGGTACGTTTAAGCCTGTATTGGTTACTTTTGGCGAGTTTTGGTTAGTCATTCAATCAACTTTCGGTGAGTTTCAGTTTGTTCCAATTTATTTTAGTCATTTTAATCGATTCCGATACCTTATAAATCAAATTTAAGTTTAAGTAAGTAAATAAACTAACACGATCTCACACGCGTATGATGTCATGTGTCAAATGTAGCATGCACTTTTTCACGATTTGAGGCCCTATACCTACTAGGATAATAGAAACATTTTCAATGTTAAAATATAAGAGTTGCTTTAAAAACACAAAAGGTCATGTGAAAAATTCGCAATTATTAAAATATAAACGGATTTTTGCTCACGCTAGTGGTGACGGGCATTTTATTTTTGCCGTACTTGTTTTCTTTTCTCACTATTGTCTTTATCCATATTTAGGTAAATAACAAAATTTTAGTAAAGACATATTTGTTAAACCGATTATACGTGTAATTGAAAAACTGCATATTATTAAAAAATTATTATAAATCTTAACTGATAGGGTCTTTGGGGCATCTAAAAAATGAAAATCCGTCACCCACTTTTGTAATACAATAATTATCCGCACAACAATATCTCGCCATAGTAGCGATCTTAATAATTATTTAATTCAACGCGACCCAACAGTACAGAATATCAAGGCGTTTGCACACTGACCTGACCGTAAGTTCTCCCTCGTAGTGTAGCCACAACTGGCCGCGAACGAGATTGATCCGGATTCGCTTCGAAGGTAAAAACTGTCGGCGAAATTGGAAATTTGTCTCGAGTGAACCTACCGTATATACTTATTTATACCGTGCTACAAGTGCTCTACGGGATGCCGAGGCCACTGCAATTGCCGGAAAGCAGGAATAAAATGTTCGGCAATCCGGGCAATCTGCTTTGAATGCAAGGGACACTCATGCTCCAACGCGCCTGATGATGATGATATCTCGCCTGTCATCCTTAACGAAGATGACATAGAATTGTTGACTGATGATCTGGATCAGTCAGGTATATATTAAAATTGCTGTACGCTTAAAATTTTTCTTCGTGTAATGCCCATTCCATACAATATTGAGTATGTTACTCCTACTAGTGATTTTTCTCTTTTCTATCCTAGATTACGGAGAAGATGATACCACGATCCCTGACAAAGTGCCAAACATCACGAGTCAGTTTTCATGGAGTCGTGGACCAAACGTGGGTCCTTGAGTTCAAAGCGCGGGTGTAAGAATATTTCAATATTTTGAATACCACTTCATCAGTTATGTAGAGTTGGAACGCGAGGGTACCTTTCTTGGGCACTGAACAGCCAATGACAAGTTTCGGAAAGTTTTAATTATCAAATTTAAGACTGAAGATACACGTTGAACACAAAATTTGATGCTCTATAATTGTAATTCTATACCTTTTTTCTTTTAGAATGGTCGTTTCCGTGTGACGAACAATTGAAAGTCACTATAATGCCTTTTTCAGCAAAGTTGGTAAAAATCCCTGTTTTCAACCATCGATTTCAGGCACACTACCGGACTGAATTGAATGAATGGGGTATTTATTCGACGCTCTCTAATATTTGTAAGAATAAAATATTCGCTGGAACGCACCGTTTTGGAGCTATTTGTGAAAAACTGAAAAAGTCCGAAATTTTCGCGTTTTTTTGGACTTCCTGACTCGAGCGGGGAGGCGGTCGAGGGACCGTGCAAATCTAGGATTTAGCTTTCCAACACTTTTTTCCAATTCCAACACTTAATAGACCCTAATTTAACTGGCCTATTTGTACATTTTATTATTTTATTAAGGCGGTTATGTGTGTATTCCTTTAGTGGGAGACTAATTTACTTTAAGGGCTTTTTTAGTTTATCTCGCTTTTTTATAGATTTTATTGTTCCATTTGTAACCATGGTTTAAGCTTGCTATAATTATACAAAGTGCATTATTCATTCGGATTTTTGTATTATTGTAATAAATTTACCTGCCGCCTCTGGTTTATTAAAGCTCAAGGTGTGTATTCAGTTTACATCAGAGGCTAAATGTTTTAATTTATTCATACATTTAGAAACTATTTGAGTTATCTGAGATATGGAACATAAGAGGCAAGTGATCACTTATATCATATATCTACTTTCTTTGATATTGCTCTGTTCTTATTTCATAAAAAGATATGGTCAAGGGAGGTTCCACTTTCTTCCCTTGTAATCCCCCGGGCCCGACACTTATTAATACATTTGGGAGACACTGAAAATTCTATTAGAGTTTCCTTCCTTATTTCTATTATGGCACTCTGGCAACAATGATTTTTTATTTTTACCGCCTTAATTAGGATTCCCAATTTCAATGAATGCTTTGCGATTATCGAGTCAACTGGCGCGTCGCTTGTGAGATTTCGAGTGTTTAGCGACTATTTTGCGATATTCTGGTGCTGTTTTGTGATTTTTGCATATGCAATATGTAAAAAACTGGACCATTTAAATAGGGATTTTTTTCATCAGTAAGTATGGTTATACTATTGTTCTTTATGTCTGAGATAGCCAGTTTAATTCCCAACTGCGATTTATTAGTGCTTAGTACGTAATTCGCAAAATTCAACTAATTCTTCAAGCTTATCTCCATAATAATTATTGTATAGCTTCGCAATCAAAATAAATATTATATTAAATAACTATTTTATTGTTACCTACTTTCTTTCATCCATCAATAATTTATGTTTTTTTTTTCAATATTTAAATCTAAAAGTGTATTAAGCACCGCTTTATAATCTATCCACCCCTAAAAAATAATCATCTATGGGTTTGAAACTGTGTTAAGGAACAAACCAAAATCACAAAATTATATTTTATTATAATAATACTAGGGATAATTAGTACACTGCTTTTAGATGTTTCAAAATAATTATAATTAATTAAAAAATTATCCCTAGTCTTATTATTCAACGATGTTTCACAAGGATCCTACCGCCGAAACTATTCATTTTATTATAATGTTCTCTTCATCACTTCCTTACCTACCGATACGGCACTGGCTAGTCTGCGGCTAAAAGATTACAAACAGAAAACGCTGTAGACCGGGCTCCCAGTGGAGTTCCGTATGCAAAATATGCAGACCGCATTTTGACTTCTGATATGTGCTGTACTGATCTTATACTTCGATATGAATGTTGTTGCCAGTGAGTGTTGTGGTACGTTCTCTCTCCCCCTTCCCCTTCTCCATTGCTGTTAACATTGTTAGCATACTTCGAAAAAGTATTGATCATAATCATGGGACTATTAAAAACGAATGTTTAAGGCTGTATGTATACTTTTTTCGGTTATAAATATAACACACCACAATTCAGTAGGTACAATACGTTTAATTTTAATTCAAAAATCATAGAAGAAAAATTATAGTTAATTTTAAAAACAGTGTTTTACTTTCTTACAAATTTTGAGCCAATGGAAATATTTCAATTTTAATTTATACTACTATAAAGTGAAATTAGCGTTCACGGCACCAAGAGGTCATCTGATCATCATTCAAAAATATTTTTTTGAAAAAAAAAAATTTTTTTCAATCCGAAAATGACAATTTTTTCCAATCAGGAAAAAAATTCACCCGAAGCGGCTTAATAAAAGCGGGACAAAATAGGCTTATCTGGACAACTTTGAAGCTGACGCACATCTTGTGAGTGCGTGCGTGTGTTAAATATGTTAGTATGTGTGCGTGTGAAAGCGCGTGCCGTGGCGTTTGCGCAAGAGCGCGCATGGGGTTTTAAAGGAGATGAAAATGGAGAGAAATAAGGGCACATCAGCCCTTGAATATATTTAATTTTTATATATATTCATATTAATTATATATATATTCATATTAAATATAACAGTACCACTTAATACTTAAAATATATTATATGTGGACATGCATTTTACTGAAACAGTAGTATAATTCATTTTGCTGAATCAGTAGTATAAAAGCTTTACTATGTACGGTTAAATCAGTCTAAAAATATGGCTAGAAATACCATGACTTTCCAAGAATTATGAAATAAAAAAATTTAAAATGAAATTACTCTAGTTGCCATCTGGGTCATCGGGGTCTTCTTCATTATCAGGCAATTCTGCATTAGAACACTATCCACTGCAGTGATGACATTATTCCCGGCACACCATTCCCGCGGACCGACCGCAGTATCCACACGCATCTTCACATCCGGATTTGCACGCACCCCTGATTAGGTTCAGTAGACTCGGCGGGGCAGTGAGCAGGTCGGAGCAGTGTGCCACAAACCGCGCTGCGTAGTCCAGTTTTCTCCAGTCATACTTCGTTGCGTTGTCAACCAAGTCATCAGAGCAACAGCGAAGAACTACGGGGAAACGGTCAGAATAAAACAAACTGGACCCGCCTTCTGAAGCCTGCACTCGAATAGAGAGGGATAAGGGTGCTACAGGACCCCGGAGATGCAGATACCTTGACCAGTATAATAGCCCGACCTTTGCTATAGCTGCAACAGACACGGATATTCTTGCCATGCTTGTCCAGCGCAGAAAACCTACCCAGAAGTTGTGATTTTTCGATAAAGGGACCTGTGGAAGAGGCACAGAACATCGAATTGAGACAGGAGCACTTTGACAATGTGAAGTCAGCCACTCTCTTTGCTCATGCCTTTTCCGGCTGTGATACAATGCCAGCAGTTTTTGGAAAAGGAAAGGCATCAACATTGAAAATTCTCCAGGGCAACGAAGTTGGAGTCTTTAATAAGCCCGGAGCAGATTTGGAGAGGATCGTATCCTGCGGTAAGAAATAGCGCTTCTTGCTTTATACAGAGGAGCGAGATATGCCACCCTAGATGACCTTCGCTACACCCTCTACAACAAGTGTAGCCGCCACGCAAAAGCTAGATGCTGACTTGCAGCTGAAAACTTTGCCTCCTGCAGCTGCTCGACAACATTCATTGCGCGTGCACCTGCAGGTAATTTGAAGAAAAATAAAACGGTAAAGCATTCTGCATTAGTAAAATATTAATTAGGTTGATATTTTTTAAGTTCAAGAATGGCTTGGGACAGGAACAAAGCTGGACGCAACGAAGTACGGCTGGAGAAAACTGGACAACCCAGCGCGGCTTGTGCGCTTGCCCTGTCGAGTCTCTTGAGCTTAATTAGGTGTGCGTGGAAGTCCAGATGTAGAAATGTGGATGCCGGTCCGAGGGGATTTAAATATTAAGTGGTACTGCTATATTTAATATGAATATTTACACTTATTAAATATTTTCAAGGGCTGATGTGCCCTTATTTCTCTTTAAACAACTCAATTATCCCATTTTCATTTCCTTTAAAGCCGCACGCGCACCTTCGCGCAAAGGCCAGTGCACGTGCCTTCACACGCACACGGACACAAGATGCGCGTCAGCGTGAAAACTGATCAGATAAGCCCATTTTGCTCAGTTTTTTAGCCATTTCCGGAGAATTTTTCCCGATTGGGAAAAATTATCATTTCCGGGTTGAAAAATTACTTTTTCTAAAAAAAAAATACGTTTGAACCATGATCAGATGACCCCTTGGAGCCGTGAACGCCAATTTTACTTTCAGGTAGTTTACTTTAAAATTGTAATATCTCCATTGGCTCTTGTAAAGTTTCCAGTGCGGATGCGGGGATTTTTGGGGACTTTGTTTCCGATGATAAGGTACTGTCTTAAGAATCCAAATCAGTCGTCAAATGTTATGAATAATTTTTGTCTGCGATACCACATTCCTCGGTAACCTAACTTTTCTAGTTTATGCCGGAGGTAAAATAGTGGGGGGAGGGGGGGGTGGCAAAACGGCAATCGCACCATGCGCGCGCGCGGCAACATGCTTTTTTATACAGACAAAGGTCTCAGATACACAAATCACAAAACAGACTGCGGTCTGCAGATTTTGCAAACGAGGAACCCATTGGAGTCTGCACTACTGAACATTGTTGCCATTCAAGGCAGGAAAATACATTTCTCTCTCCTACTCTATAGTAATTTTTAATAACATTGCAAACAATAACAGAACACACGAGAAAAAATATTTTAAAACAGCTCTGAAAAAATGTCAGAATTTTGAGATAAAAAGACAAAATTCTGAGATAAAAAGCCAGAATTCTAAGATAAAAAGTCAGAATTCCTTAGATAAAAAACCAGAGTTCTGAGATAAAAAGTAAGAATTCTGAGATAAAATGTCAGAATTCTGAGATAAAAACTCAGAATTCTGAGATAAAAAGTCAGAATTCTGCATTAAAAAGTCAGAATTCTGAGATAAAATGTCAGAATTTTGAGATAAAAAGTCGAAATTCTGAGATAAAATGTAAGAATTCTGAGTTAAATAGATTAAGTAAGAAATATCGAAATATCAATTCAGAATCCAGAATTCTGACTTTTTATCTCAGATTTTTGACAACTTATCTCAAAATTCTGACTTTTTATCTCAAAATTCTGACTTTTATCTCAGAATTCTGACATTTTATCTCAGAATTCTGACTTTTTATCTCAGAACTCTGATTTTGTATCTAAAAACTCTGACTGTTTATCTCAGAATTCTGTCTTTCTATCCCAAATTCTGACTTTTTATTTCAGAGCTGTTTTAAAATATTTTCTCTCATGTGACCCTAGGACGCCGTCGTACCTTTCCAGGGACTTTATGAGTGAAATATTGGGTCTCTTGTTTTTCTAGATCTGTGATAATACCAGACTTCGACAAGCTAAATGTGAATGATGTGAAAATATATGCAATATCATTTTTGCGTATCGATTTTTACCCACGCTGTGCGCTGATAGCATAAAATAAAACGTTTGCTTAAATAATATTATTGTGTAACAGCATACTTCAAACTTTCTGCCACGATCTTAATAGGGTAAAAAATTGAAGATACTAATTTTATTTAAAAAATAAATAAATATATTTCATATATACAAATAAGATAAGTTTATGCCTCGAGGTTCAATGCGTGCTTAAAGTTTTATTAAAATCGAATACCATACGCTTTATAGCTTATTCCAGCATCTAACAGGTAGAAGAAGGCACCTAATAGCCCAAATACCTAAAAACAAAAATAGTTATTGTTATAGTATAAGACATAGGGGGTATATAACAGTAAACACACATACACATATTTTGTTGAGAATAGGAAAAAATTAATAGTTAAAACTAATTTGTTTTTGAATTGTGAGTTCAACCATTCATACTGTTAAGCTGTCTGATTTTAAATTTGATACTTCTTTGCAGGAAATTTTAACTCCTACAAGCTCGTGTGCTTCAATTTAAATGTAAAATGAAACCTAACAGGTTATGAACCCAGATGACCCAGGTCCCTAGAGCACAAAGTACATTAGTGAAAATTAAGATAAAATCAGTTAAAAAGGATGTAAAGTGAAAAGTAGTGAAACTACCAGTGGCTACGGCTAAAGAAACAATGCAATTTAAGAGACTAGCAAATAGTGAAACGTACCAGATGTGGAAATTACAAATAATAGTAGTGTTCTTTAAATCCAGTAGTTTATGGGAAATAGGGAATGATATGAAGAAAAAGACTTATTTTTTAGATCATAGAACAAAATAAAAAAGTATTTCCAGGTATTAATTTAAAAGGGTGATTGTGGAATCGTGATGGGGTACGTTTAGTAATAAATGACCTGGTGTACGAAAATCCATAGCCAGTTCATTGATTGAGGAAAAATTAATAACAGTTGGGATAAAATGAAATGAAAAAATAATAAGTTAAGCCATTTTCCAGAATTTTACAACTAATAAAAGACAATCTATTATAGCCTAAGTAAGATAATTACGAATATTACGCGTTTATTAATGTTTGCATTTTATTTTGAGATACAGGGATTATGTTTAATGATCAGATCAGCATTATCAGAGGCACTCAATTTAAAGCGTATGTATATAATATAAAGCTTTTAATAATTTTCTAATAATAGGAATACATTCTAGTGAGGAGAAAACTGCCTATTATAAAACATATTTTTTCTCAAATTTCTTTAATTCATTCTAATGCAGTGAAGTTTTATTTTCAAGTAGGTATTTGAAACCTGACATGAACTTGCATGGAATAATCTGTTTTTAAAAAAATTAAGCATCTATTCGAGGGATCAAATTCACCATATATCAACAAGAAAAAAGAAAGAGCAGGCAACGATTTTCTGATATATCTTGCAGTTCACTTGCAAGTTAAGAGAAGTAACCATGAATTCCTCTACTACAAAACCGATTTTAGTAACAGTTTTTCAGAAGTTGACTTTCACAGAAGAAACAAGCCAAATGACTACACTCCTTTAGGGATTCCATCGATTACTCGGGCATATTCCAGGACTACTATACAAGACCGTTGAATATTGAAAAAACGAAGATAGTGAATACAAAATAACAATATTTGTTTATTACTGTTTTATATGTTTTTAAACATTTAAGCATTACATTATATAATGAATAAGTAGGTAGTATTTTTGCCCTCCCGATGTATTTAAATGTTATGTCCACTGTCAATATGCAAGTACATACCATTGCACTTAACATGCATATTAAATCCCAAAATTTGGCTTCTTGTATATACACAACTATGTTAAGTCACTTAAATCAAAAATAAAAAATAGAACATTTGCCATTATGCCACTTATTCTGATGTTTAAAAGGAATTTAATCATGAAATAGTTACAAGAATGAGTAAAAACAGCCTTTCATAATTTGAAAAAGTCTAATATGAAATTAATTAAACTGCTCTACTAAAGACCAAAACTTATGGACTTAACATATTCTGCCAATATGTATAT